>QLPD01001694.1:0-87017 GCA_003314085.1 Hymenopellis raphanipes | reverse complement strand
ATGCCCCGATCTCAGGCCATTAGCGGGGGAAATGTATTCCTAGGCCATTATCTGGTGCTTGAACGAGGCATGACAAAAATGATCTCGTCAGTTAGCGGACACTAACTGAAATTGGTACCGATATCAGTTACCTTAGACCGATTTCAGTTAGTGTCTGCCCGCCCTCATCACTGACTGGAATCGGGATCCCGCCCTCCGAGTCGATGTTCCTAGTCGGCATCATCGTACTAATCAGTGCCACTTACGTCGTTGCCATGTACTGGCCATGCCTTCCAACCACCTTAGATTTATGTCCTCCACCCACAACATCACTCAGAATCAATGACAGGCTCAAGATAGGTAGGTAGAACAAGGTGGTCAATTCAAATACTACTACAGAGTACATGCTCGGATAACTAAGTGCGATAATGAACGAGGACAGGCATGAAGCACATAAGTATGTTGGTGGGCAACGTCTGTTGGCGTGGGGTAAAGGATTACCATTGCTATATCTCGTGGTCCAGCTCAAGCCAGTCGTCTGCGTTCCTGCTGATATCGTCGTTCACGTCCTCGCTGTCTGCACTGTCCTAGCTAATGTTGTTGGAGGGATCATGATGCTCACTGTTGCCGTCATGCTAGCTTCGTGCAGTCCCTCATGTAGACCTGACATAGCATTGTTGGTACCATGTTTCGTCCGGAACGGGTGCTGCAAAAAGGAATGATCAACTAGGCGGTCTGAATCATCAGAAATGCGTACCAAGGTATCTGCTGTAATGTCCAGTACCCTCAGGACTTGCTCAAACAAGATACAGCATCGTCTTCGCGTCGTCGTTGACGGTGGAGGTAAGGCTAGATGGGAGAATCGAAAGGAGAGTGCTTCGGCATATGCCGTTCGAACACGCAACCCAAAATGGAACAGCGGCGGCGGCGAGCACCAATTCCAGTTAGTAGAGCGCGGCGGACCGTTGCTGCCAATGACCAGTCAGGTAACTCCGATTCCAGTTAGTTCAATCCAATCACAGTTATATATATATAACTGACGAGATCATAGTTGTATATACTCGCTTGAACCCATGGAACCCGGAATAACTGTAACGCCAGAAGTCTTCTTTGACTTCCGATCCAACCTCACCACCGAGAAAAAGATGAGTCTGAAACCTGTCTGACTCGTCTTATCGCTGTCCCGCACCACAATTAGGCGACACGCCACCACCAGGTGGCGGGCTAATCATCGTTGACAAGTGACTCTTACGTCTCATCCTTTCCTACGGAACGGTCACGTAGCAAGAATGCCTCCGCGCGACATGGAGGTGCTCGGCTCCACGATAGTACCGTCAGGACTCTTTGTCGCCTGGAAATAGAATGACACGACTGGAGGTGCATTGTTGCCGAAGGTCAGATCAAGACCTTTACGCGTTCCTCTTCGATACCCAGTAGAACCCACGACGACATGTGAATCGTCACCCTCTTTGGACCGCCTTGGAGTATGATGAAAGTACCTGGACGTCATAAATAATAGACAATAAACGAAATGAAAGTTTTTACCAATTGCCAGCAGTCCTCTGCTCTTCGCTGCCGTACGTGCGGTGCAGTTCCGACCAGAAGTAGAACTCAACTTCAATAAGCTCCAATCTAGTCTCCTTTCCGGACTCTGTACGTACAACAATGTCGTATTCGTGCAAGAGTACGGCGGCGATAGCGTCAAACCGACCAACCAGAGCGTTTGTATCGGATAAAGCGGAGAGATCAAGCAAGTCTTCTTCTTCACCATTTGAATCGGAGGTTGGAGGGGTTGGCGGAGAAGGGGGACTAGCTCGTGGTCGTTTGGAGTTTGGCGCTCCTAACGCATCATGGTCATCGGAGTCCAAACGCGCGTGCGTATCCTTTAAGGACACCTGGTTCCTCTTGAGTAAGTTTTCCTTTGAAGACGATGGATCAGCACATTTGACGGTCGGGAGCCGGGCATCCATCCTGGTTGATAGAGGCAAGTGCTTTGGAAATGACTGTCAACGTCAAAAACTAAAGATGATCGTGGCTATGCAACACTGCCACTGCAGCTTTTCCCTTTGCTTTCATTTCAAGATTGCTCTTACTTTTAACCACCGATAAATTCCTACAAGGAATCATTTCGTGTAACATTTCGTTTTTTCGTCCTTACCTTGCGTGTACTTGAACTTTTCTTCCCAGACATTTTACGCCGGTGGCGATCAGCCATTGATCAGCCAGCCGCTTGCCTTGATTTTCGGTCCCCCTGATACATAGGTCCCAATAATATATGAGTTCCTACGGGGCTCAGCAATTTATTGCGGCTGCATGACAGTGATCGTGTCGCGATGCACTGATTCACGCCACCTTGCACGCCACACAAAATGATAACATGCTTGCGATCGACGATGAACTCAAGACTGGTGGCTAGTGTGACGAAGATCTCGCCCTTGCGGTCAATGCTCGTGAGTGGCTCTTCTCCCTGCTATGAGACCACATTGACAAGCAGACCTTACTTGATTCCCGCTTCTGAGTACAAGTGCACAATTCTGGGGAGTTTGTTTGGGCTACTTCGTTTAGCGCTCGCGTCGATTAGTATTCTCAATCTTTTTACGATGTCCGTATAATTTACAATACAAAACGACATCCCCAACGGTTGTCCAGACAGTCACTTCTCATCAGGTTTCTTCAGTCGACTGCGAATAACGACAAACCATTGTTTAAACGGCGACAGATCACAAACAAGTAACAATCATATCTACATTTTCGATGTAACATTTACTACCAGTATCTCCCCTAACAACTTGATCACCTTTTTGATAGCTTCACCTTTCGACGGACAAGAAACTACCAGACGACCAAACCCCAGTCCAACCATGTCTTTCAAAACGGAGTCCAGCCATTCCCACACGCGACGCTCCATGACAGGTCGCAGCACGCTCACCCTCGACCGCACCACCACATCCTCCAGGACCAGAATATAGCCATCTAGCTCTGCTTCACACGTAATCTGTAACACCACCTTCGGTACATTACAGAACGGGAAAGCCAGCCTGATTCCCGCGGGCAGATGGCGATGACTGTGGTCGATCTCCAAAACGCTTAACGGCCGCACGTGGTCGTCAATCGAAAGTGTAGGAGAGATGACGAGCTTTTTGACGTTCACGAGCGTGACGAGGTTGAGGAGGAGGAGGTGATCGAAGGGAGGAGGGCAGAAGGATATGTCTATGACGTGGAGTCGGTTTTTGATAACCGCCTTCTCTGGGGACGACAGTTCATCAGCTGGATAGGTCACGAAGGTAATGGGCCACACGACCGTGAAGGACTCGAGTACAGGCATGCTATCGAGGATGCGAGGAAGAGTGTAGAGCGATGGGATTGAAATGCTCTGCAGGCGGAGATGCCTAACATGGACGAAACGTGCCCCACCACGCAGCTGAGGTGAGTCGTCAAATGGTGATCCACAGCTCATCGCTTCCATGAACGGGACTCTCGTCTTTGTCGTGAGGTCCATGACGACGAGCTCCTCGACCCATGGCTTCCTAGGGCTATCCCGGAATGACGATAGGAATGTGGGATACATGGGTGGCTCGGGAGAAATCCAGAATCGCTTGAAATCATCCTCTGGGTATGCTTCGACGGATGACGGCTCCATGCGGAGGTATATACGATGGAAGATATGTTTTCGGGCCCGAGGAAGCCATGCCTTGGAGACGAGCGTACAGACTTGTAAGGTGTCGGTACGATGTAGACGCCCATCAATGTCATCGGGGTTGGGGAAACGCGATGAGGTCGATGATGAAATCGACCAGGTCTTGCGGGATACGGAACATAGGGAGGCGGCATAGCTAGAAGAGTCAGTCAGCGATCAATGCAGGAAGGAAGAAAAACTCGCTTCGATGATGTTTAGCATATCCAGTGGCCAATATGGGGATGGAAGCGGAAGGACAATTGGATTGTCATGACCATTATTTGGTCCTGGATCGTCGACTGAGTGCATTGTACGCTAATTAAGGCAAGTGTGAATCACACACTCGGATTTTAGCGATGAAAGAGCAGGTTTCACCCACCTGCGGCTAATGGTCTAGTAGCGATGCGCGGCATAGCCTTGAGACAAACCCTCCCCGGGTGTGTAGTATAATGAAGTGTGATCTTAGCGAAAGGTCAAGCAGAACGAAGAATCAGGATGTAAGAAATTCGCACACATTTATCTGGATGCTACTGCTGGCTGTCGAGAAATACGTCCAGTCTCCGAGTCCGCTATGTATCACGCAAATTGAATGACAAGGCTGTTGGATGACTGAGGGGGCATGTAAGATCCATCCGTTTTGGGTAGAGCCAAAGAGAACACAGAGCACCCAACGCGAGCTGTCACGTCGCCAGATGTGATATTATAGCAGGGTGCCAATATGAGAGAGCATTAGATCCCAAAAAGGTAGCGCACAAAGCGAGGGCTTCGGAGCGCAAAAAAACCTGCGTCATGTCAGATATATTTATTTTACCTTTATCTTTCTCAAAGATGAATGGAAGGTTCCTGATCATGGTAATGTCAAAAGGATCCGGAGCAAGCGACTCCCCAGGAACGCATACCATCAGGTCCGATTCAACGTAAAGGAGCAGGCAGGCATAGGCACCTTACAGTGCGTTTCAGAATGATGCGGAAAACGTTGACAGAAAAATCTTGGTGGCTGTGCCGGCCCAAGGGCTGCCGAAGACCCGGAAGTTGGCCCGAAGCACCCTGGCCCTTGCAGAAACATGCAATAAAAACCATTGTATGTGTGTATGAGATCAAGAATACCATTAATTTGCTGTACACTACAGTACTATTCAAAGTATAAAACAGGAATTGTCATTGTACGTCGCTTGACACCAGTTTTACACGTCGTGGGCCATGATGGTGGTCAAAAGCAAGGGTTCGGGGGTCGTCGGGCCGGCACAGCCACCAAGATTTTTTTGTGAACGTTTTCCGCATCATTCTGAAACGCACTGTAATACGTTAACCACTGTAGAAAGCCGAGTCATCGCTAGTTGGTAAGGCACAGACAAAAACGCGCCGACGATACCAGTGATGAAAGCAGAACGCAAAAGCCGACACGTGGTCTACGGCTTTTCCCGACCTAAACCTGAACAGGTCCTGGAGCTCTCTTTCAACATGAACAACAACAACAACAACCATTCCGATCTATCGACATGAATACGCGCGCCTCTCGTAGCTCTCTCTGACGGTCCTGGATCCGATTTGTAATCCCAACTGGGTAAAGTGTGTTATCATAGCATGAAATGCGCGGTCAAAGACAAAGCAAGCGCGATCTGCACACTTTCACACTCTGGTCCTTTTTCTACCCTGTTGGCGTGCTTCTCTGCTGGAATGCTGATACTGTTTTCCTTCTGAATATCTGGCTCATGACTCGACACCCAGTGCTGCTGAATGAGGCAACATTTCATACAATGCGATTTGAAATACAGCTTCGCGGCGTGATGGTTAAAATTCCAGCTCGAGACTAGACAAACCGACGCCCACAAACCCGCTATAATAGCACAAACGCCTGATGCCCTCCTTCACACGCGGCCCCTTCAAATCCGCACCTACGAACCCTCCTCCCAATTTCACGATTGTCTTCACTCTCCTCCTTAATATCACATCCCAGCCATCCTCCGCTCCCCAGGTCTTTGTCTCTCTTCCCATCCAACTCTCCTAATATCAGCAACCGTCAAATATCTTCCATGGACCCGTTCGTCAATGGGATGTCTTTCAAGAACACTAAAGCTCGGACGACCAGCGACAAGATGCCAATATCAACCAACCCCAGCCGCAATGTTCTACAGCAACCCCCTGCATCCCTCCTCCGTCCCATCCTCCTCCCAAATCTACTCCCTCAGCGCACCAGGTGCTCCCACAAAATTCGCCCTCCCCCAGCGCGCGTTCGCGCCTAAGCACGGCCCACCACAGAACCCCCAGCGAACGATAGAGTACGACTACCCCGGCTTCCAGCACCAGGGCGTACCCATCAAAGCATTCGGCGCCTCGGAGCCTGCGATCATTGGTGCAAAAGACGTGGGTAGGTAGGTAGGTAGGTAGAAACCGGCACAAGGTCCCTATCAGGAACGGCCGGGTGTGAAAGCGTTATAAGTGGCGAACTCCAGCTTTCACGCCATGCGCTAAGTACTCGCGGGGATATCTCCGCATTTAAGGAGGTCGCCGCGCGCCTCTGGTGCACAGTCAGGGGCTCAAGGCCCCGAAACTGACCATGGTCAGTCGCCGAAGAAACACAAGAGCATAAGAAACAACTGGATTAGTTTTGAATGAACTGCTATAGCCCGCCGGCCAGCGGCCCCTCGACCACATCCTCCCGTTAGTAGATTGCACACCAACAAGCACCATTTAAAAGCTCACACATCAAGCATGCTTAATCTCAACATCACTTGAAGACAACAAGTGCGTAGTCACGGTACGGTTCTGTCGAAACTTTCCTTCTGGAATGCTACTCGACACTCAACCAGCCTAGTACAACACGCATCTGGCCCATCTGTCTGCAGTCTCATGGATATTCTGGCATGTACACTGCCCAGAATGATTCAGCCACTAGAATATACGACAACTCATATGAGAGTGTGCTCGTGGTCGTGAGACGCAAGTATGCTATCATCAAGGTCATTATCTGACGGTAATTTGGCACAATACCGCATTCATGACAATAAGCCTGTCTTTGATGTTGGGGCCATGAGGATGTGAGCAAGAACGGTGTGTATTCATGTCTGGGTGATACAGGGACGATGGTAATAAACATTGGTCAATGTAGGGACGAAAGAGGGCGGAGTCCGGCCCGGTGTGGCTAACTGTGCAGTTGGCGGACATGGCCGAGGAAAATGCCCGGGTCCGAAAATAGTAGCGGAGTAGCAGGACCCCGGCATGCCACCTAAGAGGTTCGATCCAAAATCACCTATTTTGGCCGCTTTCTATCAGAGAGTTGTTGACCAGTTCTGTACGATTTTTCGCCCAGGGCATCCTTTTTGGGGCCCAAAATGTCCGACTTTTGGGACTGACCTTTCAGCCGACGGCCTCTATAGCATAAGTACACAAACGTCCTCGTACTAATGGTAGAAATCAGTTTGGCGAAAGTCTAGTACATTGAACAGTCGACGGACATATCGATACAACATAATTACTCCCCGAATGGAAGGCTGATATAATATAACTACAGAATCTCTTGAACAACGAAGGAACTAAGTATTCCAAAGTGGTATTAAGGGGAAAGTAAGGTATGGTGCGTCTAGCAACGACATGTATCCAATTCAGATAGTCATGGATATTTTCGAAACGAGTGTTAATAGCGAAATGGAAGATCCATGCCGACACGAAGTCGACAGCGAAGAAGATGAGTATGGACATGTCAGAAACGTTAACAATGATAGCGATGAAAGCTAGAACGGAAAGCCCGGGGGATCACAAAAGGGTATGGAACTGTCGATAGCAGGATGGAAAACAAGAACGAATAATCAATAAAACAGAGTGAAGGAAAACGTGGGGGCGAAAGAACATGGTAGCCCGATTAAGGTGTTCTCGGGTTGAATATGAGCACTCCATTGCCGAGGGGAAGATGACCTGTGGAATGTAAGTGTCAGTAATGGGATTAGCGATGTGCCAAATGACTGCTTACGAAGCTGTCTTTGATCTCCATGCTCCGCTCATTCGTCTCCGCGGGAGCTTCAATATTGAAGTTTCTTGGCACGCAGCGACGATGACCTTTATCATGGCCTGCGCAAGGTTTTGGCCTCCGCAAACTCTCAATCCAGTTCCAAAGGGCATAAAGTGCTGGTGCATGACGGCCAAGGACTCCGCGGATACCGCCTCGTGAGAAGGAAAGACAGCTGGGTTGCGATGCATCGACCAAGCCTGATTAGCGACGACGGTTCATGAGATCGAAGGATTCGTTTCCGGGACCGAACTTGGAAATGGACGTGGGCACAACACGTTCAAGAAGGCTCGGGGTCGCAGAGTAGACTCGCAGACCTGAAACAGACGTCAAACTCGAGTTTAGTTGAGTGATGGTCAGATGTTCCCACCTTGCTTGATGAACGCATTGAGATACGGTAGGGTTTGACGGACCGAGAGATCGGGAATGGCACGAGGATCGACCATGACTTCGCCGAGTTCAGCGTGAAGCTTCTTGGCAACGGGGCGACGGCTCAGTTCCTGTAGTCGAAGTCGTGTCAACAGTCAGATCCAGCGATCCTACAGATTAATTAGACCAATGTTGGAGAAGGGAACAGACGGCTTACATGTGACTGTCAGGCATCGTATCCTTGGTCGGAGAGTAGCGGTGGAGCGTAGGGACCTTTTCGGTTTCATCGAGTTTGCCAGAGTTCATCTGGGCACCAGTTTGGTAGACGCGTTCGCTTACAAACTTGACACGCGCATTTAATAACGAACAAATAAACGAATCAAGTCAAACTAACCTCTGCCATGATCTTGTCGGAGTCGCACATCTGACGCAAACGAGTATTGGGAATCTTGCAGATTAGATTCCAAGCCCAGGTCGGTACAGCGCTTCGCTAGATGCGTGTCAGTTAAACATCTCGGGGGAAATAGATGGCCATACCAGGATGCCACGCTTCGGAAAGTCATGGATGGAGGTTGAAAGAGGGTCTTCAGAGTTCAAAGCCCATTTGTGGACAGCGCCAAGATGATAGCCATAAGAGGTTGATACGCAAACGTCGACCATGAGGTTACGGAAGAGGGATAGGCATTCTAGTGGGGTCTTGCCGCCCATATTGTCGAGTGTCTATACAAAGGGTTAGCTCGAGTCGCGTTGCAATGAACGGTCGGTGATAACGCACGGAGACAAGCTCGAGGATGGGGTCATGCATCTCTGGTTGGAATTTCGAGGGATTCGCTGGAACGTAGTGTGGGGCGTAGCCTTTTCGGCGCATGGAATGTTGTAGAGTAGTCATCCTGCTCGCGATATCAGCCATAATAACGACTAAAGGCGAGGTGGCGACTCACGTAATTCGTGAGAGCTTGGATAGACTTGACCCTTCAGTGTAACAAGTAATAAGCGAGTCGAGTCAAGTTCGGGGTCCCAGCTCGGCTCGCCTCACGGCAGCATGCTTCGATACGTGCCTGTGCAAATCCTTCTCTTGATCAGGGTTTGATGAGAAGAGACGCGTTTGATGACCGGTTTGTGATGTGACCACTATTGATTCTCGATGATCTTGAAGAGGGATCCGTATATGATAGATCCGCGCATCCTTTTGTTGCGATTCTCGGTTGTCCGGTCCGTAGATACGTAGTCACACATTCGTTACAGTCACACAAATCAATCTTTTTCATCCGTCTTTCATCGTCGTCGCTTTCGAGCGTCCCGTCTCGGGCTGTGCCTCCGCACCTCCCTGTTCGTGAGGACCGTTCCTCTCCTCTCGTTCTCCGCTCTCAACACCTTTCAGTTATGTACAATGTATTTCCACGAACTACACTAAGAATCAGCTTTGAGCGAGCTGTGCCTGTACATTTTGCATAGGTATCTGGACTTTGAGTGAATGAGTTGGGGCTAACCAGAACTGCTGCATATTACAGCAACAGTTATGGCTTCCGCTCTAGCATACACGCCAGCAGCCGTGATGATGATATTGCCGTTCTTGCCGCGGCCTAGCAATGAGTCTTTGATGCGCCTCCCTTTCATGGAAGCTTTCGGACGGGACCTGACCAAACAAAGGCCGGAAGTGGCGCTTTGCGGCTGATAGCTCTCCTTATCCATGCGAATACAAAAGTCCGGGGTCCTGAGAAAGGACGAGTGTAGCTGACAGCCTCATGGTGGGCATATGGAGCGCCCTGAGCAGCTGATTGATACGGACAATAACAAGAATCAAACGCGACGTAATACACCGAAATAAACCTTCCTTCCTTCCTTTCTTCCTGCACAAACATTTGTAATTGGATTCGACTGGGATGCGGTTAACGAGATTAGACGTAAACGAAGACATTCAGAGACGCGTTGTAGCCGAACATGCGTGAACTTTCAATTCGCGCTTTCCTTCACTTATGTAGCCTCGATTTTTTGGCCATCTTAACTGCTCCTTCCCTGCAGAGGTCTCCCAAATGACGACGCCAATGGCATTGAATTCGAGCTCTATCAAGGACCTTCTCGTATGTCATTCCCTTTTCCAAAACCCGTGTGCCCGTTATTCTGCCATGGTGTTTTGCACGAGATACTGAGCAAGTTCTGCAGAAGTTTGCCATCGTGCATGAAGTAGTCGAAATACTGCGTCGGCGATTGGCCTTTATTGTTCAGTATATGAAGCGAAGTAGCGCTTGTGCTGTCATGTTATCGGTGATTTCTCATCTTCGCAGTGGTTATCACCACCGGCCACTATGAAAAAGACGATCAGCCTTACCTCTGGTTGATGCACTGGCTTTCCAAGGTGTGTCTGTCTAGTGCCCTCACCCATGTAACTGATCCATGACGGGTACAGCAACCTGCTTGGGGACAGTCGCGACATTTCGACGTGGTAACTGTATTTACGGGGTACGGCGGCTCGAACACTGCGAGGCTGCTCGTCGACAAAGATGACGAGGACGCGTCCATCCCAGGACGACATCAATTAGGCCTCTGTTTGACGCCAAGCGCCGGTGAGTGCATTGAATACTGGTGTGTGTCTGCCCCTACTCATCGGTCCATGTCTTTGCCCATAGGAACGACACGCAGCCTTTTCTACCGTGGATACTGGCTTCGTGTGACACCGATGAAACCCTCGTCTACGTCAAATATCGGACTAATGATAAGGTATATCTCTCTGCCTTGCTGGTGTTCTCATTCTGAAAACAGTCCTCTGTTCTTAGCGTGCCATCGTGGAGTAACCTCATTCTCACAAAGCTCCTTTTCGATGCAAAGCGCGAATATGAAAAGGATAATCAGCACTTAGTGCATCTGTACCAAGGCGACACGTAAGTGATCTACTCTCCCGCCCTCTGGTAATACTTTAATCACTGTTCTCAATTGTCTACTCTAGGACCTCCCCTCCATCTTGGCGATTCAAGGCCGCCCGGCAAAAGCGCCTAATGGCATCAGTTGTTCTTCCGCCCGGGGTGAAGGAAATGGTGCTTGAAGACTCCAAGCAGTTCTTAGACACGGAAGACTGGTAAGTCGATGCTATTGGTACGCTTTCATTCGTTTCAATAACATGTCCCCTAGGTATGTCGAGCATGGTATCCCCTACCGCCGTGGCTATTTATTATATGGTGTTCCTGGCTCTGGAAAAACATCACTTGTACATGCACTTGCGTGCGAGCTTCAACTGGATATCTACTTCGTGTCTCTGAGTGGCAAAGGGTCAGTATCCTGTGCTATAGTCACTCAGCAGTGATACTAATGTCCGCCAAGCATGTCCGACGACACCCTCGCCGCACTCATGGGACAGCTCCCTCGGCGCTGCATTCTCTTACTTGAAGATCTAGATGCCGCCTTTACCCGAAGTATATCCCGTGATGAAAAATCGACTGGCGTACCCACGGCTGCTACATCTGACGGGAAGGGAGGGAAGGTTGAGGCTAATGATGCAAGCACTCTTTCTTTAAGTGGCTTGCTGAACAGCCTTGATGGACTCACCGCTGCCGAGGGGAGGTAAGCCTATCTCCCTACCACTGATGCAGTTTCCACACCTCTCTAATTTGTCGATTCCGCCACGTAGACTCCTCTTTGCGACGACCAATCATGTCGAGTATCTCGATCTAGCATTATCCCGTCCTGGTCGACTGGACTTATCGGTGAACTTTACGCATGCTACTAAGTGGCAGGCGGAAAGCCTCTTCAGGTGTTTCTTCCCATATGGGACGGAGGTAAGCTATTCCACTGTCGCAGCGAATCAAGTGCTGATGATGACATGCAGGAAGGAGACCGCGAGTTCGCTGCTGCCTCCACCAAGGGCAAGCCACCCGCCGGTACCGACGCGACCAAAGATACATCGTCCGGGTCCAAGAAGAAGTTTGCTCACCAGATCCCACTACTTAGTGAGGAGGAAATCTGCGAGCTTGCTAAGCGTTTCGCGGACGCTATCCCCGAGGACGAGCTAAGTGTACGCTATTGTCATAGCGCCTGGACCTCTATTCAACGCTAACATCCGTCTAGGTCGCCGCTCTTCAAGGCTACCTCCTCAAGAACAAGACACACCCGCGTGAGTGCGTCGAGGAGGTCGCCGCGTGGGTCATCCACGAGCGCGAGATGCGGGAGAAGTTGAAGAAGGAGAAGGAGGAGAAGGCAAAGAAGGAGCGCGAGGACAAGGAGAAGAAGGAGAAGGAAGAGAAAGACAAGAACGAAAAGGAGGAGAAGGATGCTAAGGATGAGGTGCGTATCGGTTTTCCTTCTGGTATATCTTTATTCGCGCCGATGTTGATGTACTGTAGAAACTGGAACGCGTCACTGCAAAGGCAAAGAAGGCTGCCATGGTTGCCATCTCCACTCCCGCAGAGGTTTCATCAGCGACTTTGTCGGCGTCATCGGATGCGGGCACTAGCATAGGCATCCAGGCCGACATGGAGGAGAGTGTCGCACCCATGAAGGACGTCATCATAGAGGCTGCGGAGGCATCCACTTGATTTTGCGCTCTACTTGCCGTTCGGAGCTTAGCCTCATTGGTCCAGCATCGTTTCTTTCCATTCCTCCCCCATATTGTGTATCTCATCTTATTTCTCCGTCGCGTTGCTACCATCAACTTCTCTGTGTATAGTACTAGTATAGTCTGCAAGTAGTTACCCGATCTCAGATTTGCGACCTCGTCTTGATGTGATTCCGATGAACGGAATTAGTTTCTTCCCAGACGTGGCGCCAAAGAGCGAAAGACAGCCACTGTTCTTGCGCGATTTTGACTCTGACATGCTAGAGTAGAAACACAATTCACCAATTCCAAATCAATAAACGCGATCGAGAAAGGCGCTCTTTAGCTTTGTAGTCTTCATAGAGATTCTCGGGTGAGATCTTGGAAGGGTAGGTTGAGACCCTGTATGTTCAGACTCCTGACAACAAAAGCGTCCATCAAACGGCACTCATATACTCTTGTCGAACTAGAAGCGGGATCAAGAAGGTAAGAATTCTATAAGGTCGCGACCGAATACATGTACGCCGCAGAGCGGTCAACGTTCGTCGATTGGCTGCGAATCCCGCGACCAATCTACTCGCAGCACCAAGTTCTTTACGCGCAAAGGAATGTCCCAGTTAAGCCGAGTCACAAGCCTGCGTGTCGCTAAAAAAGAAGTACTCGGAGGTATCCAGTGCGCACAGCAAGTCATCATCCTCCAGGCTGTCGCCATCTGCCTCATCGGCATCCTTGGGTTCAACCTGGGCGTCCCCATCCGTATTCGCATCTGCTTCTACGTCTTCTTCTGAGGTGGTATGGTGACTAGGTTCTGGTGGAAACGGCGGATTGGAAGGCGAAGCAATTGCAAACGGCGTGTCTTGATGCTTTGAGACACGGACTGGGGCGGAAATGGCACAAGGCAAATTATAACCCGTGAGGTTGAAGACAGGACAGGAGGAGGAGTGTTCCACGACGACGATCAAATCACTTGAGTTCTGAGGGCATATGTACAGTGATATCAGAGAAGCCGGACTAGGATGAAAAGGAAGAGGCGGTATACCTAGTCCCGGCCCCGTAGGACCTCGTCCCACTTCCCAACGCATGTCTCATCCTTGAATCGTCCTTTAGGTCCTTTGCGCTGCGCGATTTCGTAGACGGCGGAGAATATCTTCCACAGTTCGCCCTAAGCGGGCTCAAGAGATCTACTGGAGGCAAAACTGCAATCTGGAAAGCTTTAGGAAAATGCAACGAGAAGAAATGAAACATATCATGTATTTTATTATTGCTATTACCCCTGGCTTTCTTGGACGAAGCGCCGCTATAACAAGCGTAACGCGAGGCGGTTGGATAGTGGTAACGGTAGTTGTGTCAGGTAGAAGCACAGTGAAGTGACGAACCTTCATTTCCAGAAAGTAATGGTTTGTCCAAAAGCTGCAGGACGGTGTGGGTCAATACTTTCAAGATCCTCACCGTGACGGCGTTTATTCATGGACGATAATCGATACGAGTTGGAAACACCGACGGATCACTGAGCTCAGGTCATATTCCCACGAACCAAAGCTGTTCCCAATGATCACGAAGGCGCTTAGCATGGGACCGGAAATGTCTAATGCGCGTGCCAATTCTGTTCATAAATGCCGCCATAGGACCGTCCTCAAATGCCTATGACGAATCACAGCACAAACCCTATCAAAATAGCCATCTGGGGCTCTGTTGTCACAAATTTTCACGTAGTCAGATCAGGACCTGGACCGTAGCGTACTCGCCGGGACATAAATGATTGGTCTTCCCGTGGTAGGAGTGGTGTTTAAAGGCAATGTTAGCAGGGCAGTTGTTGGTTTCCCGATGGCTACCCCGGACGAGCACGATGCCTCGTCCATTGGTTTATTCGATCCCAAACGCGTACAGTCAGACTTACACTTTCAGCTAGATCTCAGGATAACAATTCGGACGTGACTGCGACGGGAGATGACTTCAACTTGGACAAGGTGATTCGGGAATTGTTGACGAGGTATGTGGAATCCGTGGATGTGCGACAGGTATTGGCTGACTTTTTCCAGGCCAGAAAACGCTAGTATCAAGACGCGTCAATTGGGTGTCGGGTTTCGGGATCTGCGGGTTGTCGGACTTGGTGCTTCAACATCGTGTCAGTCGACGGTGGCGTCGGTCTTTGATCCCAGGACATTACTACACGCGATCCAAAAGATCCGACACCCTCCTACACACGACATCTTGCATGGATTTGAAGGCATAGTCCAGTGCTCCGTAAGTATCTCTTTATCCTCCATAGTACTATCTAATTTTTCTGCAGTCGTACTTGGCTGCCCCGGTTCGGGAAGCTCAACGCTGCTCAAAACGCTCGCCAACCAACGCGGTGAATATCACGCAGTGCACAGCACAGTACAGTACGACTCCCTCTCCCCGCGCGACATCAAGCGGCATTATTGCGGTGATGTCCAATACTGCCCCGAAGACGACGTGCATTTCCCCACCCTTACCGTGGAGCAGACGATCAGCTTCGCCGCCAAAACTCGTGCCCCCCGTGGTCGTCTAGGCATCGCTGCTTCGCGGTCCGAGTACATTGACATGATACGGATTTCCTCATTACCGTGTTTGGACTGGAGCACGCTCGCCATACGCTCCTCGGCAATGCCGCAATTCGTGGAGTCAGCGGTGGTGAGAAGAAGCGCGTCTCCATATGCGAATCACCCGCAACCAGGAGTCGGATCGCTGCATGGGACAAGTAGGTCTTCTTTCCTTCATGTATTCGCTCAAGCCTGACAGTCATGACTAGTTCTACTCGTGGTCTTGACTTGGGTCTTGATGCCTCGACGGCTTTGGAGTTTGTTCAAGCACTCGGGATTGCGACCCAGATGCTCGATATCACCACCATTGTCACGATATACCAGGTCGCTGAGTCGTTATACAGCCACTTTGATAAAGTATCCATGGTATACGAGGGCAATGGCATATTTCGGACCGGCCAAAGACGCGAGGTAAGCCCATCTGGCCTGGCTCCGTCTTGCACTGTTAAACGCTATTTATAGACAATACTTCATTGACATGGGAGACACCCCGGCCAACAGGCAGACGACCGCCGACTTCCTTAGTGCCGTTACAGACCCGCTCGCAAGGATTCCTTGACGCACTCTTTCTTCCGCGAAGCGCGGAGGAATTTGCCTCTTACTTTAGAGAGTCCGCTATCGGACGGCGCAACACCGAGACTGTGGGCCTATACTTGGCACAACATACTGGAATCAAGGAGAAGACTGTGGCGTACAAGGAGAGTGCCCGCGCGGAGCGAGCGTTAGCGAGGTTTGTGGTTTGCTTCTATCGCGAGCGTTGGATCCTGATGACGGCTATAGCCCATACACGGCCAGCATCTTCAGCCAGACGCGCGCTGTTATCATGCGCCGTGTGCAGATTCTACAAGGCGACTTGTTGACTGTTGGTCTGAACTTTGGGTACGCTTCTTCTTTCTCTAATATTCGTGACATGACGCGTATACAGGTCGTTCGTGCTTCTTGGAATTATTATAGGTACGGTATTCCTCAAGTCTCCGGAGACGATGCCTGCGTTCTTCTCGAGGGGTGGTGTTTTGTACTTGTCAGCTTCTTTTCTTGACTGTCCATTCCTTCAGGAGGCTAACACGTCTGCAGTATCTTATTGTTCTCTGCTTTGTCCGGCATGAATGAGACCCCGGCCTTGTACTCTCAGCGACCAATCGTCGAGCGACACACTGAGAAGGCCGCGTTATATTGCCCATTCATCGAAGCCCTCGCCATGACGGTTGTTGATATCCCTATTTCACTGGTTACCATAATCGTGTTCGATATTATCGTATACTTTTTGGTCCAGCTCCAACAAACCGCGGTGGGTTTCTTTGTACTCGTTGTTTTGTTGTGTGCTGATTTTGTACACTCATTCCTGATGTATCAAACTGATGCCTTTGTAGCTTGTTCTTGCTGTTCGTATATCTGGCCACTCTGACCTTGAAGGCGTGGTTCCGGGCTATCGCTGCAGCGTTCAAAAGCGATGCTACAGCCCAGAGTGCTGCCGGGTTCTCTATCCTCGCACTTGGTCTCTACACTGGTGAGATCTTCCTGGGCATCAGTGCATCGTTTTTGAACTCTTCCTCCAGGCTACACCATCCCGAAACCTTCGATGAACAAAACCTTCAAATGGATTACTTATACCAACGTGCGTACACGGCGTGTTCTCGTGACAGCCAGCTAATGTTAGTTCTCTCCAGCCGCTGAGATATGGTTTCGAGGGAATCATGGCCAACGAATTCCGTTCCCTCGTGGGCTCGTGCTCTTCCATCATCCCTTAAGGCCCCGGATTTGAAAACGTCACTCTCGAGAACCAAGTCTGCACCGTCGTAGAATCCATGCCTGCGGAGGCGACGGTTGACGGCGCAAGATTCCTCCAACTTTCTTTCGACTACTCGTACGACAACGTGTGGCTGGTAGGCTTCAATATGTATTCCATCTTCACTTTGTGTTCATCCACTTGCTTTGTAGGACGTAGGCGTCAACATCGCCTTTTGGTTCGTGTACCTCATAGTACTCCTCATCTTCACGGAATACAACACTCGTCTCTCCGGCCAAACGTCAGTGCTCCTCTTCAAACGAGGTACCCAGCTTCAGACGGTACATCAGCCCGAGGACCAAGAAGCAGTCGCTACGGCGGGCGAGGCGATAACATTAGCTGTGCGTGCGGAAACCGAAAAGCTGACTGTCGAGGCACCTGTGATGAAGGACGTCTTCTCATGGAAACACGCTAACTACAGCGTTCCCATCTCGCATCACAGCGAACGGCAGCTTCTGGACGACATCTCGGGATACGTCGTTCCAGGAAGATTACGGCGTTGATGGGCGAGTCGGGCGCGGGCAAGACGACACTGTTGAACACAACGCACGACGACTGGAGTTGTTACGGGTGATATGCTCGTCAATGGACATGCGCTTCCTTTCGACTTTCAAACGTGCGTCTTTTTCATTGGCACTGCATGGTTACGTATCGGACGTGGCTTTCGATAGTGGGTATTGTCAATAGATGGATACGCATGAGCCGTTCTCGACTGTGCGTGAGGCGCTCCTGTTCTCGGCGATGCTCAGACAGCCCCAAAGTGTGCCCGTCAGCGAGAAATAAGCCTAGTATGATATAACCTCTCTATCTGTGTGCTACGCCTGACGCTTATTCCAGCGTCGACAAATGTCTTGGGATGTGCGGATTGGAATCTTATGCCGATGCTACTGTTGGTTCTCTGGGTATCGAGCACCGAAAGCGGTTGACCATCGCCGTGGAGCTTGCCGTCAAGGTGCTTGTCATTGTCGTTCACTGCATAACACACTCATTCTTGTTTGTAGCCGAAACTGCTGCTATTCTTGGACGAACCAACCTCGGGACTAGACTCGCAGAGTTCATGGGCTATTATGAGCTTCTTACGAAGCTTGGCGGATGCTGGACAGGCTATCTTATGCACGTAAGTGGTCTTGCTTTGTTAATTTCAACATGTACTCATCGTGGTGCTAGAATCCATCAGGTCCGTCGGTTGTTCATACTGACGAGCGTCGACATTAACAGTTTATAGCCGTCCGCCGAACTGTTTGCTGTCTTCGACCGCATGCTTCTCTTACAGAAAGGAGGCAAGACTGTTTACTTTGGTGACTTGGGAACGAACTCTAAAACTCTGATAAACTATTTCGAGAGTCATGGCTCGCGTCCTTGTCGCCATGACGAAAATCCGTGAGTGCTGTTCACCCAACTCACGACAGTATCTAAATGTTCGGGCTTTATTAGCGCCGAGTTCATGCTCGAGGTCATCGGCGCCGGTGCAACGCCGAAGAGTTCTCAAGACTGGCATCAGGTATGGTTGAATTCGGCGGAATGCAAAAAGGCCATGCACGAGTTGGACGATATACATGAAGAGGGACGAAGCAGCCTCCGTTTCAGGCGCAGTCGCATTCGGAATTCGCAACGCCATGGCTAGTTCAGTGTGCATTACTCCTTCAGCGGAGCTTGACGGCACAATGGAGAGACGCAACGCTCGTTGCGAAGCTGTTCTGGAACGCGGTTGCTGGAATCTTCATCGGTATTACGTTCTACAATAACCCAGATAGCCAGCAGGGAACACAGAACAAGATCTTTGTGAGTGGACCTTGCCCTATCTTTCCTCAGGTCAAGCTGACCCAAACGTTTTAGGCTTTTTCCTCTCGACAGTGCTCAGGTTCAATTCTTGTCGTCTTCCAGTATTCCAAGCATTAACGCCACTAGTGTTCCATTGGCTGGCCAAATACAGGTACCGTACATCCACATGCGCAGCATTTACGAGATACGGGAGCGCCCAAGTCGGATGTATGACTGGAAGGCTTTCGTTACGTCGCAGCTCCTCGTAGAGGTTCCCTGGAATATCGCGGGATCATACCGTTCTTGACGCTATACTGGCTCGTTGGATTTGACACGTCGCGTGCTGGATACACGTACCTAATGGTCGGCGTGACATTCCCGTTGTATTATATGACTCTGCTCAAGTCACTCACTTCGCCTCCAGTCAGCCCTTCAGCCCGTGCACGTTGAATCTGCTCCAGAGCATGCAGCAACTGCGTGTTCTAGCAGTTAGCTTCAAGGATGATTCAGACTCCCATGCGGCCGGACATAACATTCATCTTCCCAATATCGAAATCATCTCTGTATCAGAGCGCAGCCTCAAAGTATCCGGAACTTCCAAGAGGTTTCTGGAACTCGTCGAGGCACCTTCGATTCAAGAGCTTTATCTGTCATATACCTCGAAAAAGGCCCGCCTCCCTAAAACCTTTCGCCATCTTGATAATGTGAAAAAATTGGGCATTCACAACTTTTTCGAATCACGCCATCACTGTTCTACAATCGCTTCCTTTCTCCGCAAGATTCCCCGACTTTCCTTCTTGAATTTTAACGACCAACAGTGTCCCTCGGGCTTCATTGATCTATTTGCTTGTCTATTTGCATTACGTGGCTCCGACGAGGGTATCTGCAAAGGTCTTGTACCTCTCGAAGTTAATCGGAAACGCCTCGGATGCGGACAGACTGCTTGACATGTTGGAATCTCGTTGCGGTCGTGGTCCGGGGGGCGATATGGGGAGAGATTACAGATGTATTGCCATGTTAGGCTTAGCTGAAGAAGATGTAAACTTCCTTCGGGGTATGGAACGCTGGGAAGCCGTCAGGTCGAGGCTTAGTGTTTACCCCACAAAGTACGACCCGTACGAGCCGTTCGGGCCCTTGTTCTATTCCTAATCGCTTCAAACAAGTGTAGCAACATGTGCTCATCTTAGTTATTCTGTACATAACAAATCTGACTCAAGTACACAAAATTTCTTTTCTGGCGAAATCTGCTCTGCGTTATCGTTAGTCTCTTGAGCTGCATGATGAAGAGGGAGCATTGTCTTCCCCTGTGGTGGGCCACCATCATGTATAGGTCGACAGATGAGAAGACGTCTCGAAATACTTCCTCGTCAGTGGGACTTTTTCCGCGGTTGAAAGGACGTAGGGAATCATTCTGTGCAACTTGAAATACGCGCGACGTATTGGGTATAGACATGTCGATGTTCACCCTGAAGCTGGTAGTTTCGGGCGTGGGATTTATGTAGTACGCTGAAACCCGGAACGGCGCCTTGTCGCATGCAGTGTGGAGACACGCTCTGTTCGCCCTTGAAGCATGCCTTAGTTTCTCTAAGACTGCGTCAATCTTGTCCGTGCTGATGCGGGAAGTTGCCAAGTTTTTCACTGCCAAAGGATATGCACTCATACGAAGAATCACCAAGTTGACGGGCAAATAAGTCTCCGTTGACGGTACGGTGCGGAGCGTTGAGTACAAGAATTGGATAAGGTATAGTTAGAACGACGTAGTATCGTAAAGTAATAGGTATCAATATAAAGCACCATAGAAATAAAGCGTCCCATTGTTAAGTTTATCACAAATCCACCGCGATTTCCGCTTGCCAGGAGTTCTCGTAGGTGTTCCAAACGGATAGGAGAACAAGGTTTTCCAATCGAATCCCATCAGCGCTATTTCCACTGTCTCTCTGCAGCGTTGATAGATTCGTACTGAGTTTTCTGGAGAACAGTCCATAAGTCGCGCGATACATGGGGAGACAGACAATGAGCTTACCTCGATGAAGCGCATGAAGTTTCCAGCGACGACGTAACCAAGCTCTGCCCTCGTCATCGGCCCTGTCTTGGTATTCACTTCCACAGAGCGGTGCCATTCGACATGTGGATATCCGGGCCACTAATCAAAGAATGAACAAACTACGAGAACGATAAGAAAGAAACGGACTACCCAGTACGTGAAATGTTAGTATCCTAGTAATGCCTGGCTTTGTGAAAACCGCGTCTCTATCGCCGATAATCGCAGGCTCTGAGCCGCCGAATGCCTTAATGGGTACGCCCTTGGGCTGGAAGCCGGGGTAGTTGTAGTATATCGTCAGCTGGGGGTTTTGAGGCGAGTCGTGCTTGGGCGCGAACGCGCGTTGGGGGACACGTCGGCGGTTGGGGAGGGCGAATTTCGTGGGAGCACCTGGTGCGCTGAGGGAGTAGACCTGTGCCGAGGATGGGACGGAGGATGGGTGGAGGGGGTTGCTGTAGGACATTGCGGTTGGGTTGGTATGCACATCTTGTCGCTGGTCGTCCGTGGTTTATAATTCGAGGACGAAGAAAGAGTTTATGCGTTGTTGAAAGACATTGTCGTCCATGAAAGATATTTGACGGTCAGTACAGTAGGGAGGAGGCGCGAGGTGATATTAGGAGAGTTTGATGTGTAGAAAGACAAAGACCTGGGAGCGGAGGATGGGTGCGACGTGATATTAGGGAGAAGAGTGAAGACAATTGTGAAATTGGAGCGAGGGTTCGTGGGTGCGGATTTGCCGAGACCGAGTGTGAAGGAGGGCATGAGGCGTTTGTGCTATTACTGTATTGGAGTGTATGTAGGCAACCGTCACGTGCACATAACGCACCCAACCAAGGCAACGCGGTCTACGTTATGCGTTATGCACCTCAGAATAGGCAACAGAGACCATCGGTAGGCCACCGGTAAGCCATAGAATATAGAGAGTTGATTCAAATTCACTGCTCAAAATGGATAGAACTGGAGCTTCAAGGCTGCGGACACTATCAATCTCTAAATTTTGAAAATTTGCGCCACAGTAACCCACTTACCCCAGGCAACGGGCCCTTCATTATGCGTTACGCAACGCAAAATAGGCAACACGACGGGGCCTCCGTTATGCGTTACGTCGCCTCCATACACTCCAATACAGTATAGCGGGTTTGTAGGCGTCTGTTTGTATAGCCTCAAGATGAATGAGCGACCACGTGGATCCGGATTTATCGTCTCGTTCGACAAGATTGTTACCATTCGTTTAGCAGCAGCGGGGGGTGTTTAAATCACGAGCCAATTATTCAGCAGGAGAACACTCTGAACATTCCATCCAAGGTGTACGCCAGCAGGGTAGAGAAAGGACCGGAGTGTGAAAGTGTGCAGATCGCGCTTGCTTTGTCTTTGACTACGCATTTCCGTATATGTTCCATGCTATGATAGCACACTTTACCCAGTTGGAATTACAAAGTCGTATCAAGAACCGCCAGAGGAAACGAGAGCGTATCACTTATAGAGGTCGCTATCGAGAATGGTAGTAGGAAAAGAGATCTAGGAGCACTGTTTAGATCGGGAAAAGCCGTAGACCACGTGTCGGGTTTTGCGTCCTGCTTTCATCGCTGGTTTTGTTGTCGCGTCTTACTTAGCCTGGATCTTATGGACTAGCGATGACTCTGCACTCTGAAGTATTTGACGTGTTTGATGCGCCATGTCGACTTTCTCCTTCAGGGCGAATTGGACATCTAAAAAAGTTTCCTGATGGTACGTCTGGTTGCTCCTTACAGTATAACCTCGTCACCAGGCACTTCCATTCAAAGAGAATATGGGCATAAATCTGACGTGATGCAGTCTTTTTCGTGTTCCGACGCTCTGGCTTTGTGCGTTACCTTTTTGGGATCTAATGCTCTGTCGTATTGGCACCCTGCTATAATATCACATCTAGCGACGCGACAGCTCGCGTTTGGCGATCTGTGTTCTCTTCGGCTCCACCAGAAATGGATTGATCTTACACCTCCTCGATGGCAGACCCCTCAGGCATTCAACGGCCTGGTCATTCCATTAGCGTGATACTTTCTGCCACTCATAACGGACTCGCAGACTGGACGTATTTCTCGACAGCCAGCAGTAGCATCCAGATAAATGTGTGCGAATTTCTTACATACTGATTCTTCGTTCTGCTTGACCTTTCGCTAAGATCACACCTCATTATACCACACACTTGAATGTTGCGGTCGCGAGGAAGGTTTGTCTCAAGGCTACGTCGCGCATCATCACCACTAGAACATTAACCACAGGTGGGTGAAACTCACTCTTTCTATCGCTACAATCCGAGTGTGGGATTCACATTTGCCTTAATTAGCGCACAATGCACTCAGTCGACAACGCAGAACCAAATAACGGTCATGACAATCCAATTGTCCTTCTCCCACTTCCATCCCACGGACTGGCCACTGGACATGCTAAGCATCGTCGAAGCGAGTTTTTTCTTCCTTCCTGCATTGATCGCCGACTGACTCTGCTTGCAGTATCCCCACGCCCTGTGCCGTATCCTACAAGAACTGGTCGATCTCATCATCGACCTCATCGCGTCCCACCCTCGATGATGTTGACGGGCGGCTACATCGCACCGACACCTTACATGCCTGTGCGCTCGTCTCCAAAGCATGGCTTCCTCGCGCACGGATACACATCTTCCATCGCGTACACCTCCGCATGCAGCCGACATCCGTCGAAACATACCCAGAGGATGATTTCAAGCGATCATGACTTTCTCCCGAGCCACCTACATATCCTACATTCCTGTCGTCATTCCGAGATAGCCCTAGGAAGCCATGGGTCGAAGAGCTTGTCGTCATGGACCTCACGACAAAGACGAGAGCCTCGTTCATGGAAGCGATGAGCTGCATGGCGAGTATTCGGAGTATTACATTCGGTGGTGGATCACCATTTGACGACTCACCTCAGCTGCAGGGTGGGGCACGTTTCATCCATGTTAGGCATCTCCGCCTGCAGAGCATTTCAATCCCATCGCTCTACACTCTTCCTCTAATACTCGGAAGGATGTCCGGGCTCGAGTCCTTCACAGTCGTATGGCGCATTACCTTCGTCACTTATCCGGCTAATGAACCGTCCCCCAAAACGGCACTCATCAAAAACCACTTCAATGTCATGGACATATCCTCCTGCCCACCTCCCTTTGATCACCTCCTTCTCGCCCTCTTCATGCTTATGAACATCCAAGCGCTCGTCATCTCTTCTAACCTCTCGCTTGACGACGACGTTCGGGGGCTAGCCGTTTTGGAGATCGACCATACGCATCGCCATTTGCCCGCGGGAATCAGACCAGCTTTCCCCTTCTATGATGCCCCGAAAGTTGTCTTACGGATTGCGCTCCCAGCTGAGCTCGATGTGTATGTTCAGGCGCTGTGGTGGCGCGTGCAAGAGTATGCGCCCTGTCATGCGCGAACTCCATGTGCATGTATTCTCCGCCGAGTTGGAGTCGGAGCATTGTATGTGGGAACGGTTGGACGTTGTTTTGAGCGGTATGGTTGGGCTGGGCTTTCATCGTCTGGTAGTTTTGTGTCCATGGAACGGGGAAGCTCTTAAAAAGGCGATGAAGTCGTTAGGGACAGTGTTGTCATTAAGGTCTTATATAAGACCACCGCTGGCTCTTAAGACCTTACGTCCTTTTAAGACTTATTAAGACCATGCAATTAAGGTCTTATTTAAGATATGACATCATCATCATCTGACCCCTCCTATGTATCATCGTCTTTACACCTATCATTGAATTCAGCTTGTATTAACTCTATATAGGGTTCCTCATCTATCATTACTTGCTTTTGCTGCTATTGAGCAACTGGAGCATCAAGTGACTGTGAAGCAACATCGCCGAGGAGTGTCTTGAGTGTTGTGGGCAGCAAAACCTTCTAAGGTGAGAAACTATTAATGTTGACAGCACCCCACATATGCTATCTGAATCAGCTATCCAATCCACGCTAAGCTAGGGTGATGACTCATTCTGATGACACAGCCACTTAAGACTTATTAAGGGCTTCAATAAAAGTTAGCTCTCTTGAAGGTCTTAATGTTAAGACTTATTAAGACTTAAGTTCACTTAAGACGTAAGGTCTTATGACAACACTGGTTAGGGAGGATGCTGCTGTTGGAAGTTATATCGCCAGTGTAAATATGATTGCTTATTTTATTCTTTATCGGAATAAATGGTGCTACAGTATATCGTTATTCACATTTGACTGAAGAAACCCGATGAGAAACACTGCGGGCACAACGTTTCGAGATATCGCTTTGCAATATAAACTGCATGGAAATCGCAGCAAATACGTTATGTTCCACCCTTGGTTTGTCCGTGTGATATCATAAGTAGGGCAGAACGTGGGGAGGAACTACTAAAGTTGGCGGCAAAGAATAAACATCGCGTCATGCGAGTCCAGAGTTCCTCGTGGGCAGGAAGGTTGTGTGGCGTGCCGCGTGAATCAGCATGTCGCGACAATATCACTGTCATACAGGATAGCGATGATAAATTGAAGAGTTGTCTAGGAACTCATATATCATTGGGACCTATGTATTAGCGGGACCTAAAATTAAGGCAAGCAACTCATGAATTGGTTGGCTGATCGCCAACGAAGGGTGAAATGACTGAGAAGAAAAGTTCAAGTATACGCATAGTAAGGACAACGAAAACAACCGCCACACGAAATGATTCCTCGTAGGAATTTATCGGTGGTTAAAAGTAAGAGCAATCGGAATGGGAAAGGAAAGGGAAAGCTGCAGTACTACAGTAGTGGCAGTGTTGCACAGCCACGATCGTGGTTTGCATTTTGACGTTGACAGTCATTTCCAAAGCACTTCCATCTATCCGCCAGGATGGACGCTCATCTCGCAACGGTAAAATGTGTTGATCTTTCATCTTCAAAGGAAAACTTGCTCAAGAGGAACTGGGTTTCCTTGAAAGATATTCACGCACGTTTGGATGCCGAAGACCACGCCCGAAACCCCAAACGACCACGAGCTAGTCCTCCTTCTCCTGCGGCTTCCGAATCCAGCGATGATTTATTAATCTTGCATGTCACCTGGAGGCATTCTGCTCTGAACTGTATGTGACCGTTCCACCGGGAAAGTTATTTCGGGACCGTCTCTTCTTGCGGACCGCATTCTGGCGCTCAGCGGAAAAAGCTCAATTTCGTCGCTAGTCACAGAGATGTAGGCTGGAAATACAGGGGCTCTGAATATTCCGGATACCTTTGATGTTGGGAGAGCATACATGTATCTTGCGCCGTCGAAGAAAAAGCGCCTCGGTCATTTACACGTCTCCACGAATAGGCCTCGAACTGTCTAATCACAGCACACTTTGTTCCTTGACGTGTCCTCGTGTTCACTTCGTCGGCAAGCTTTATAGATACTTCGTACACCCAGAACTTTTGGTGGCGAACAGGCGCGCACAGATGATGTTGGGCATCCAACGTCATTCCTCCTATCATGGACAGGTGGATACCCTTTGTTCAACGACAGGTTTGAAGTCGCGTCGGCGTACACGGTACCTCGAAGAGTACGAGAAAGGGAATTGGGAGAGGTTACGCTTGATATGTTTGTGGGTGTTTGTTCGTCTGCAGCTCGTTATTTGCAGATGACGGGATGTGTAGCGCGTATGGCAGAGCAGTAGAGGCAGTAATTTACCTTCGGGGTCTTCCCTTGAAATATTGAAATGCTTTCAACTTAAAAGTCAATTCGGCTTCAAGTCTGTTCAACCTTGAATATACATGTCATCCTTGCACTTCTTCATAAACTGGATGAGCTCAGTGGTCATCACCTCGAAGGTCTCATATTTTTGTTTCTCCTTGACCACTGCCTTACCCTCTTCCTTGACCCTCTCGACTACGCTGACTATCATCTGTGCCTCGTCACTATAAATGACTGCGTCGTTAATAGTTATCAGCCATGCGCATGAGGAAATACATCCCCGGCATTCCGACTCTCTCGAGCGCAATGGGACACCGGGGGAGACTCGAGATCTTCATCGCATGATACGACAAGTCGAGCATGTCTTCAATGTCCGTACCAAGAGCACCGGGGAAGCCACCTCCTAATGGAGTGAAGAGGGATAAGTAGTTGGTCGGTGCCCCGCTGCTCGCGCTTCCACTGGTCCGGTTATGATGAATTTCGAACGTCTGGACATACACGCGTCCATTTAATCTGCAACTCTGCTCAAAGTCAAGGTTCGCGTTTCGTTTAGTCGGTTTATCAAATTTTCTCACTGCATCATACTGTAGAATTTAATTCAATTCGTCAGTCACAGGTCACAGGCGACCTGGATCTGACGAAAAGTCACACCTGTCACTCAAAATTCAGCCAAAAATGCCCCGGCGGGGCTCCCGCTGGCCTCCCGCTGCAGCTCCGCCGCGGCGGCTATTACCATACTGTACTGTTTCGACCACATGTTCGCATAACGCGTCACGCGGGGCCTAGAACTGAACTTAGCTTAAATGATAACGCATCACGCATCTTAAATTCAGGGACAGATCGCCCAAAATGGCAAAAATTTGGCTCCCGCCGTAGGCGGGATGGCTGAATAAGGCAATTCGGGGCTCCGCGCCTGGGCGCGAACTTAGTTCCTGTAAGTTCGCAGCATAACGCGTCACATGCCGCGAACTTACGGTCGAAACGGTACAGTATAAGGAAATCTGACGAATCCGAATTTTCGTCAGGCAGGTCACAGGTCACACGACCTGACGAATTGAATTAAATTCTACAGTACTAACCCGTCTAGTGGCAGCAAACACTCGATCACTACCACTCGGAGGACGGCGATAACGATAGGGATGACAGGAATGACGACAACGATCTAGATAGCGGCACCGGCAACCGAGCGACCGACTTAAGCTCAAGTCTTAAGTTATTAAATCGCGTCCCAATTTGTCGTGTGCCGGCTTGTCTGCTCGCGTCCTTGTCTGTCGGGACAGCCCATATCTCGCCAACCATTCATGCGTAAATCGCCCCAATGTCCCGTTTATGGCAAGCTGGTTAGTGTAACCTCAGTGTGGACAGACCGAGGCCATACGTAGACGCGCCAAGATAGTACATATTATATAGTATCATTCTTTGAAGTTCACATTTAACTTTACAAACACACATAACTATATCTCTTCATCTGGACAGTAGATGACTATACACGCTGAGGTGCTCGTACCAAGTATGTGGCGCACAAAGTTGGAGAGCATACCTTAAATGGACCAGGACATCGATGTCATTCAAACCGCGTACAGTGCACCAATGGTATCCAGAACTTCAAACAGTAGTGCTGTTACAACTGCCGCATGTCGTTTTCCCGACGCCCCGCTGATCATACCGCCTATACTCGATGTCGACCTGACGGGTTCAGCAGTGAAGAAGAGTGCTCAAGAGCAGGAGGATGTCTATCAAGGGGAGTATCTTCCAATGATTTTGGGGAGTTTGGAGCACAGACGTCATCTTAAAGATGGCCTTCATTATCAGTGTAATAATTCTTCCAAAGATTTACCCACCGAGTCGAAATGAAAGTGGGAGGCGGCCCAGGATTCCGTGGAATAAGTCGCATAGCACCTAGTGTGTGAACCGTCCTGCGCATACAAGTCAAGACAACATTGTCCCGACACCCCGAACTCCGTCCCGCCCATGAAAAATGTTATCCTGCTCGGAGATCCGGGACGTCGCAGGCGCATCGATGGCACGATTGAAATCGTATACTACCTTTCTATGCACAAGTCCGGTGGCGGAAAGTCTTGCAGAAAGTGGTCCAACGGCAGTAGTGAAAATCATCACACTGGTCGAGGAAAGTCGTCTTCAAACTCCAGACAGGTAGAGAAAGGTAGCTGGTCAACATCCACTGCATTTTTGCAGTCAATGGCTGCCTGAAATAGTGGGCCCATACCCGCGTTGAGCTGGCGTGCTGTTATTTTCGTATTTGACGTGTGAATATAGTAGGCTCAATTCATTTGATTTTCAACATACACACGCTGTGGAAATCGTAAGCAACGCCTCAACAGCGACTTGTCAACTTACTACAATTATGCCTATCTCCATGAACGTTGATGTCTGGGTACTGTGGCGGTTAATACTGTACTATTTCGACCATAGGTTCACGTCACAGGTCACAAGGCCTTGTGATGCGAACCTAATTGTAGTTGGTCACTAGGTCACAAGGGGTCATGAACATGTCCGAAATTGGTCACAAATTTGACATTTACCTAAATTTTGCTCCTCTGGCCCGTTTTTGGCAGTTTTTGCTCTCATTTCATCTTGTTTAGCATGAAAACAGTGAATTTATGCTATTTAAGTAAATTTATAAGTAAAATTAAGCTCAAAACTGTGCAAACTTAGAAATTTCAGTGAACATAATTTTTTTTGGTCACACAGTTTCGACCAGCATGAACATGGCACTCAACATGTTCATGAGGTCACAGGTCACAACCCATGAACCTATGGTCGACATAGTACAGTAGTCAATAGTTGAATGTCCTTGCATGTATGGTCTTGTCATCAGCGGGAGTGGTGTTTAAAGGAAGTCGTATCATGTATTACTAATCGAAGGGGATGAAAGCGACGAACCCACAGTTCGATTGTCCATCAGCGCTGAATAGTCCCAGTTAATGCGGAAAGCCAGGGAACACATACAGAAAACGCGCTAACAACGAAGCGCGAACTCAAAGTCTATCACTATTTGCCCCTGCCCGCCATCCATTGGCGCTGAATCGTCGATACCAGGGCGCCCAGTCAACGCATGCCGAAGATGTGCCAACGATGAAGCGCGTCAACCAGTTGATCGTGTTATGTAGGTAGGTAGGGAAAATAGTTAATTTCGCATTTACAATTCGCTCGCTTCAGTTACCGGTACCGCTATCTACGGTACTGTCGTCATCCCGCTCAGCCCTATCGTTATCGCCGTCGTCCGAGTGGTAGTGATCGAGTCTGCGCTCATCTAGTGGCCCGATTTGGATACAAGTGATCGAGGCGTTCTTGCTCTTCCCATCACGTTATTATAATTCAAAGCCCTGTTCGACGTGCTCCGGCAGTCGTCAGGCATAAACCAAAACAAAAAACAAAAAGAAATCCCGAGTGTGTGTGCTAAACCACCGCTCTCGGGTTCCGCCAGTGCCGTACGCTTCGCGCTGCCGTCTGGTTGGATATCTCTCCCGCTAGTACCGTACGCTTCGCGCTGCCGTCTGGCTGGGTTTGTATTGTTCGCATACACGTACCTGTGTCGATAGCGGCTTCGAGCGCGTCGTTGAGGGGCATGGCTCCCTGTTCTCTCGATGGCCTGCCCAGTCTTTGTCTAGTCGACAAATTTTTTGTGGACGCCATGGCCGGTGTCCTCGAAAAGATTTTAGGTTTGCAACTGTATAGGCTTACGTCATCTTTCGCTTCTTCCCGCTTCGCATGCACTGCGACAGCGATTCCTTTCCTTGTAGTTAGTTCCTCACGTATGTCCTCGTTTTACCGCGTCTTAACGGGGTAGCATGTTGTGGGATGAGGTAGTAACAAGGGCAATGTAGTTTAGTGCACTACATACTGCCTGTACTCTGCCGCCGGCGTTCCTCTGTGGGACCGTGCCGTGTATTGACTTCCTTCCTTCCTTCCTTCCTCTCGCGCCTCCTCAACTCGACCCTTCCTAATGGAGACTCGGCCCCTCTTGATGCTCGATGATGTCTGTGGGTCCCCGTGCCAGCCCTACTGGATGTGGCGGTCTCTAGACGTCGTAAAGTCAACTCAGAAGCGGCCGAGGACGCCTCCTTTGCTTACCTTGATGCACTCTTGAAGGAGTGACTCGGGAAGACGTCAGCAGAGAACTGGGACATTGCGACGGAGAACTTACCAAGGGTGAGACTATTCAACTTAAAGGAGAACATGCTGCGAGTCACGATCCTATCAAGGTGTTGATCGATGGGCCGTACGGACGGTCGCCAAATCTATCGAGGTTCGATAGTGTAGCTTTTGTCACTGGTAAGCTACTTTCATGCGCAATGAATTATTTCTTACATCGCATAGGCGGATCGGGGATCTCGTATACTCTGCCACTCACAATAGAGTGAGGACAGTCGGTGCAGGAGCCTTCGGACGCGTACAGCTCGGTGAGTTTCATCGCTCCGAGTTCTTACGCGATGTTCACAGCCTGGACGACGGACACTGCTATGCGATCAAAACAATGAAGAAGAGTCGAGTTGTAGCACACAATGAAATCACCCATACCAACAACGAGGCCGCCATCCTCTCAATGATTCGAACCACTGGACGCTGCGCGTTCATTATCGACCTGGCGGAAATATTCTAGGACTCGGAGAACTTGTTTATGGTCATGGAGTACGTCCCGGGAGGTAAGCTCGCCACGCTCTTAAGCGACAACGGTGAACGTTCTCCAGCATCTCGTTGTAATCTATGACACTTATAATTTTTTCTCGCAGCGATTCGAAGAACCACATGCCAGTTTCTACTTGTGTGAGATTCTTATTGCTCTCGTCTTCTTGCATGATTGCAAGATCATGTATCGCGACTTGAAGGCGGAGAATATCCTTATTGGACGGGACACAACATCGAACTCGCAGACTTTAGCTTGGCCAGCCGTTGTGCGTCTTCAAACTCACTAGTCGGAACGCCGGATTACATAGCCCCAGAGGTAAGTTCTCTCCGCGCCGACGAGCTCTCACAGCACTAACATTCCTGGACAGATCATCCGTGCACAGGAATACACCCATGCGGTGGACTACCACTCCTATGGCGTCCTCGTATACGAGCTCCTCATCGGCAGAATCCCCTACCATATCGCCGGAGCTCATTTCCCCGACGGCAAAGCCAGACTAGACATTATTTCCGGGGACATCCTCGCCGGGCCCCAGGCATACGATGGCCGCCGACGGATATAGTACAGCCCATGGCCAAAACGCTCACTACGAGCTTAATGAGGACCAACCCGAAACGGAGGCTGGGAAACAAGGACGGAGGTGTATACAACATCTTGGAGCACCCTTGGTTTAATAGGGTCAATTGGAGACATGTTCAGGAGAGGAGGACGCACCCACTGTATATTCCAGAGCTGAGAGGCGACGACGACGCTACGGCGTGAGTGTTACGCCTTACGAAGCTCACGAAGCAGACAGTTTCGGTTCACATTCGGACATCGATACGTATCTATTTGATCCCATCCAAACGCGACGAACATGGGAAGCATTCCAAAAACTTCCCTATGTGTCAGTGCCTTCATCCAGAATCGGAGGTGGATATAGCTTCTTCGTCTGCATATACGTGTTCATGCGTATCCTTATTCATTGCTTCATCATCTGCACTCGCATCTGTACTGTATCGCTAGCTTGCTCGTCACCTTGCTGTCACACGCTCCTTGTTCGGTTATCTGTTTCGTTTTCTCTGCACAATTGAAATTCATATTAAAACAAATCGTGTACTATTAATCAATGATAATGTACTCGGGTGAATCTACATCAACAATGTCCTCGGGACTGGGCCCTGGAGAAGAGAATGCCGACAGAGCACGGAACATGGGCGAGGTGAAGCACGATCCAGAGAGCGAGTTCCCCTCCTCGAACAAGCTGAATATATGCATAATCTGGATCCGTTTTGCGCCACTCGTCAACCAATTCCTCCACCAAGTGATAAGAATGTGGAAGATGACCGAGGACCAGATTGGCATAGATGGTGGCTCATGACCGGTCTACGACGCGGTAGATGTAATCCGGAAGTTCCTCGCCTTCAACATCACTAAAATATTGGATACGCTTTGACCATGATCTCCATCTGCACGGCCGGTACCTCTCATCGGGCGATGCGTCCTCTTCCGCAATACCCAAATTTTTCTTTTCGGCTTCTGTACAGATGTCTGCTTTATCGTCCTACGCCTTAGGCACCTCTGGATGATCCGGCTCGGTCGCCATCTCACGAGAACACGTTGGAGTAGCCGGTTGTGAACTCGCAAACGTCGCAAAGGGTAGACCCAAGTGCTTCCCTGGCACGCACGCTTCCTTTCGTTCGTCTAAAGTTCCCCACGTAGACTGTGCACTCATATATTGATGAACCCCCGCGGTTACAGTCGTTGACGTTGGATAATACAGCGCTACATATCTTCCCGACACCGCGCCAGACACTACCGAAGAGGGGCAAACTGGCACTAACAAGTGTGGCAATGGTTTCAACCAGACATCTATGTGTCAAAATGCCTATTGTACGTTTTCAGTCTCATTCCAATTCTACAGGCCCTCATCTTACCGTCTTGTAGTGAACGGTATCGATGACTTGTGCGTCTCCTTTTCCAGTGTGCGACCTCGACTCATGATCTTGACAGTCGTCTGTGGGCACCTCCTCAGCCAGGCGCGGATGCTGGGATTGGCAACACTGAGGTCGGTTCCTTTGCTCCAGGACTTGCAGGCACTTACCGTTTGATAGCGAATGGAAGTCGCGTGGTGTCTCAAGGTTGGGCGCGTTTTCGTCCCCTTATCGCGCAGAACACTGACACCGGTTTAAGGAAGGATATGGTACTCGTCTCATCCCTAACGGAACAATCACCGGCGCGCACTTCGTCAAGACACCCGACTTCGTTCAGATCACTGGTATGGCCTTTTTCTCTTCTTTTTTCACGCTCCCTCATCATTCATCGCAGGAGTCGGCGATCTTACGAAAATGAACCGAGTTAGATCCTCACAGAGCTGACAGAAATGGTACGCATCTCCCGGTCGGCTCGGGTTAGGCATCTCATGTTTCGCATAGGAAACCCCATTGGTGGTCTCGTTTTCTTTCAGCAGATCCAGGAATGGACAAACTTTATGGCTGCCGACCAGTTCTGTTTCCGTGCCTGCAATGCTGTTGGAGCTGACGCGCCCGGTTGGTGTAAGTACTAGTGCGCATGTACAGTACATGGGATTGGAACGTGCGTTTCCGAACTCATTTGTGCCATAGTGGAACTGATGTCGGTCTCTTCGTTAGACGCTGAGGAAACAGAGAACGTGATGCTTTCCGTGCGGAATGGACAACATGTACTATGGGATCCCTGTTCATCTTTTGTCGTCTTATCCCGGACGGTCTCTTTGTTTCGCGAGGATGTACCCAGACCACTCTTCCTCCAACCTTTTCCCTCTTACATGGCTACTTCCTCCCGCCAAGATTTTGCTCCAGCCAAATTGGGATGTTGAACAGGATCCTCATGAACAAATCGGCATCTCCTGATGAACTCTTGACGAAGCTGGACTGGCGCTCTGTCGAGTGTGTAAAAGTCGCGACGGCGATGAATCATCCGAATCTAAGCTTGTATGACTGGGTGAGCGAAGTGGTCGACGATGGAATACAGTCGACGAGTTCTTGAAGGGCATGGAGGTCCCCGATATCTCTGTCAGCATATTTCACTTTGATTCATTCGAGGGGACAAGGTATGTTTATTTTCGACTTTGTTTAGAACATCAGTGTTGATGTATGGCACGCTAGGGTGTCCATATATCGACCAGAAGAGCAAGATCTTCCGTGAGGGTGTAGATTCGGAGGGTAGGTATTTATCAAGCAGTTGGATGGGAGTATACGATTGGTATACGACAACAAGTCGTTATGAGAAATGTTAATGTGTACGGACTTGCGTTTCTTGGCGCGTAGTAGTAGTTTGCTTGTTGCACACCAAGGCCTTGCGATCTCCGCAAGGCCCTACAAGACTATTTGCAAGGCTCGACCTGACCTTACAAGGCCTTGCAAGGCCTTGACAGGCAAGCCAACCAACGACGCCGCTGAAAGACTGCTCGTCCTCGCTGGAGGGGTAACCCTAACCCAAGGCGGCGTCGAGCTCAATTCCAACGCTCCAAGGTCCTTCACTTGCGCGTTTACTTACTGTAACAAACGACTTGTAGCCACATCGTCGCAAGCTTCAAGTCGTTGATCAAGGGGAAGTAATGCCTGTTATTGGAATCGTCAGTATTTCCCGCTTCTCTTTGTTTCAACAAGGCTTACCGTGTCTTGAAGATTCAAACTACCTGTATCTTGATCTCGCAGCTTGTACTCGCGAAAAAAGATGTATATATATTCAATATGTAACATGTAGTACAAGAATCTAAAACTCTGCTCAGTAAACTAGTTCGATTGTGAGAAATTCATGTACCATTATTCCTTCTCGCCCTCAGACTGTTCGCCGTCTTCATCGACGTACTCCCATTCCTCACCACCCGCCTGATGTTCCCGATCCCAATCTTCAGTAGCATCCTCGTCCTCTTCCACGCCTTCAGGTCCTTCTTGGTCCGCGTCCTCTGCGTCTTGTGCCAGTTGCTCCAAGACTTGCTCAACTTGACGATCGTCTTCAGTTGGCTCTGCGGCATTGTACCAATCCCCGTACGTTTCCTTGATGTTCTCCCGAAACTTTTCCGTAATCGAGTAAGTCTTTTGATGGCCTATGCCCCATCCCGTGTATCGCATAAACATGTCGTTGTCCGCAAATCTACAAATCTGTCAAGAATAGAACAAGAGAGAGTCAACAAACTTACTGGTTGATATAGTACGACTCGTAGTCCACGTCCTTGTCCTCTGATTCAACACGGCGAGCTGTCGTCCTCCCCAATCCGTTACTAGTCTTCTTTCCAGCGAATCTCGGAATGAGGTGGACACCCCGAATAACTTCTTCTGGATTCACGAACCCAAAGGCGTGTTGGTGAGAGGCACGACGAAATTTGACACGATGGAGTCGGCGCTTGTTAAATCCACCAGGATGTTTGACATCGACATCGAACCAGCGCACCCAGAGAATCGGAAGAAGGGTGTAGTCTTCGGATCCCGTCATGCGCACAGACACGGGCGCATAGCGGTAAGGATGTACTGCTTGATCCTCTGGTAAAACGGGAAGCATAATATCCGCTTTCGTTAGAGGATTAATGATGTCCTGGCGGCGACAGCGAGTGTAGCTGGTGTAATTGATGCGAATGAGCTTGTGCCAGTAGAGTTTCTGGTCGCGAATGCGCACTTTGGCGCGCTGCCGCGCAAGCTCCGAAACGTCCTCGGGCCTTTGGCCTAATCGCTCAAGAATGTGATCCAAAAGACCTCCTCGGAAAAGCTGTCAAGCCGTTAGTCGTATATAACAAACTATAAATTGTCCACCGACCTGTGGATTACACGCCGGATCATTCTCATGACGGTCGATGAAAGTACCCAAGTCGACGCTGTCCAATTTACTAAGCGACACGTCGTACGGATTCCACGGGTCTGATGTTCCCAGTGCCTCGCGTTCTTTCTTGATGCCGGCCTTGCTCATCATGATTCGTAGCCTTTGCTGGCGTGTCTCATCGCTGACCAACTGTTTCCGGACGATCCCACGCTTGTTTGTCCGAACAGCGTAACCACTCTTGGGGCGGCAATGTTCAGATTCTCCCTGGGATGTGTGTTAGGCGGGCAGAGAAGAAAATGAGAAATGACTTACAGCCCTCGTTGAAAAGTTTGGTAGAGCACCCGATCGACGAATAAGATCAGGAACATAGCCAAGCATATGATACTTGACCGTATTCAACTGGAATTTCCCTTTCGCAGGCCCACGCTTGCGGTTCGGCGCCGAATCGTCTCGGTCCGACTCGCCAAACGTGCTTCACGAGCCATCCGAGCAGACTGTTCCTTTGGGGCTTCCTTCGTGCTGAACAGCGGACAGACCTTTGACGCGAATCGTCGAAAGGCGGCTCCCATGTCTCTGGTGACGGCGTCGAGCATGTGAAGCGTCACCTCTGGATGAACGCTGAGTCGCGTTAGTGAGGTCCGCATGGAACACTCCCAGAGTAGACGCATGACATCCTTGTTCGCCTCAGCGGGAGATATCAAGTCCTCAAAGCAGGCTAGCGCACACTTGGAATCTAGTCAGTGACTGTGAGCAGAGAACCTGGGAAACAAAACACACCAGTATCATGTTGAGATAGTCGCGTGCAGCAAACTGCTTCATGTCCACCACCTTTTCGGGAAAACGTCGTATCCCAGACCTCCCGAATGCATGAATGTTGCGAAAGCAGAGATTGAGCTTTGTAACCTTGTCTGCACCCAGGCAATAGAGGATTCGAATCAAGTGCACCAATAGCCGCTTCAGGACTCCAATCAGCCACTCGTGAAGTTCGTCGTTCTTGAACAGCTCATAGAAGTTGGCTTGGAACCCGGTCTTCCTTTCGACCTCAACAAAGAATTCTGAAAAGGCGTTCTACTTGCAGAGTCAGCACACGTAAAGAGGCCACGGAGGGGCTTACCACGACAGGAACCGACGACGTATTCTTCATGAGATTTTCCACAGCTTTACCATTGACTGCTACACCCCTTTCAAACATCAAGCGACGAGCGTCCAAAATATTCTCCCTTCGAAGCTCGTCATCCTCCAGCACAAGCATCGGCGGGAGGGGTCCCGAATTCTTGCCCCATCCAATCTTGAGACGACGGTTGTTGATCGTCATGCAGCAGGATCTACAAAGGTGACGAAAGCGATATGCCTATCCTGCATGTAGCGGATGCTCTGGAGAACCCCGCCGCGAATCGAATGGCACATGTCCTCGGTCGACGTCTCGGGGTGGATGTTGCCGAGGTACACAGTGCGGTTCATACCTGCACCACCCATAAGGCACCCCCTGGGACTCGCAAAAGGATTTCTGTACGGGCTGAAGACCGACTGGAAGGCGTTCGGACCAGCAGTGAAAGGGGAAGCCATATTCACGGTGGGAGACGTGGCCTGAGCCATGAGCGACTGAGCGGCGGCAGCATGAGCTTGCTGCGCAGCCCTTGCCATAATTAACGCGCTTCCCAGCCCAGTTGGGCTCGGTAGGCAGCGTATTGACGACCTTGGTCGCGACGGCAATGCTGAGGAAGTGGACGAACCCAATATTCTTGTCCTGGACAATCTTGACCTGGTCGGTAAGCCCAAAGCGGCTGAGCTCATCGCGGAGTTGCTCCTCGGTCATGTTCTCATCCAACCATTTCGACTAGCGTTGCTCTGGGTAATCGCGAGGCTGACCTGCGCAGGGACAGGACTCAGCTTTCCCCATCCAATTTTGAGCTCCTGGCCGTGGAGCGCGAGCTTCTTGATGGTCGCGTCGGCATGGAACGAAGCGGCAGTCGGTCCATCGAGGAAGGAGAGGAAGACGCAAGACTTTTCTGGGAGAACACGAATGCTTTCGAGGGGCCCAAAGTGGACGAGATTGAGGAGTTCGTCGACGGATGCGGTAGGGGGTGGACTCCCGATGTAGACGGTGCGCCCCTGGGCGGTCGCTGTCGCGGAGAGATAGGCGCCGACAGCGGGGGATTGAGGAATGCTCAGCAAAGGCAGTTGCTGCTGCTGTTGATTATGAAACCGTTAGTAACTGGCAGCAGTGCTGGATTGAGCGAAACGCACTTGGCTGAAACTGCCCATCTGGCCGTTGTAGGGAAAGCGGTGCATATTGTAGGCGCCAAAGCTGGCGTAGGGAGACGCCGCGAACGGGCTCGGCTGCTGCTGCTGGTTGATGCTCGCATTGGGGCCATAGCCGTAATTGGCGAATGCATCCTGCGACGTCGGGCTCCAGCGCGCCTTTACGGCGTCGGGTCCGGCGGGGACGGTCTCCATGGGTCACTAGGCTCCGTCAGCAGTGGCGATACGAGCAGAGAAAATAGCTCACCTTCATCATGTCGATTGAGAAGGGCACGGGGTACGGAGAATCAAAGGTGCTCCATGGCAAGAATGGAAAATGGAAAGCAGGTAGCGTAAAAGGGAGCGAAAACTAGTGGAATCGTACGGTAGGCAAAGGTGCGTGCGGGAGGCAAGGAGCGTGGTGGGGAAGACACACAATGGAATGCAAGTTGAATCAATTCTAGCAGTCAACAAATATGAAGGCACGAATCGAACAAAAGGCCAATACCACGAAACGAATAAGACAAAGCGTCTCAATGGAAGCAGGATGGAAGTAACCTTGCCTCTTCTTTCACGTACCCCTAATTTTTGATGCGCACGGGCCATGTGGCATCCGATCGCTATCCTCATGCCCGCTCGAAAGCGCAATAATAATATCCTTCTGATGCTGTGGCACTACACCCGATGACAGTACAGCTGCGATGCCACATAGTCCTTGCTCTGCAGCTTTTTCTCTTCTTGCTCAACACCGCTTCAGGATCTTAGTCTAGGCCGTGCGCTCGCTTTAAGCATCCGTGTCCGTGATGTGGCGGTGGGTAGCTACGTAAAGCCTGGGCATCTCGTTGACAGAAGCCGAAGCGGGACCAACAGACGGTATCCATAATCATTCATGTCGCCGGTCGGATTAGCCACTCTTGTATTGTTGTAACCTTCAATGAGATACAACGCGTTCTCCCAGGCTTTTAGGCCTCGTTATCGAAGGTGCAGGGAAAGACTTGATGTAGCTCTCGAAATAATGTGAAACTGGTATTGAATTACAAGTAAAAAAAGATCGTAAAGCTAGCGAGATATCGAATAAGTACAGCGACCCCATGCATACACCGACCGAGTACAGCACCTCCCGAGCCCTGTAAGATTATGATTAGGCGGACATTCTTAGCTATTAAATTAGCGTAGGCGGAATCAATATTGTAACATTGTAACACAGTACGCGGTGCACAGGCTTACCTCCTACATCTTGCTTCGGGGGGCCTGAGCACAGATCCTACACTCCCCAGGTGTCTCTCGAAACAAACTTGTATGTTCAAAGCTGAAATATAGGTCAGACAAGGATGAGAATCATAATCAGTGGTACACACGCCATAGGGCAAGTTTCACGGCATGGGTGGGGCTCAATGGGATGGAAACGGGATGCTCTGCACCCGATCTTCCGGAAACAATCCCTACGTCGCGTGATCGCCCCAATGACGTGCCCGAGCACGCAGTTTTTTGGAATGCAGTACGTCGTTACGAGGATACACATGTTTCAGAAGGGACGTGAAGGACTTGTGTCCAGAGGAAACTACTTAAGTTGGACATTCCGAACCAGTTTGTTCGGTATCGGTCACACTGATAAGGTCGTCTGACTAGGACATGCGGGTAGGGCGCATTACTTTTAGATTGCGAAGACCTGAATAGCTCTAAATGAAGTCAGCAGGCCAAAGTTACTTGGAGATTATTCCTGGACTCCGAGGCACGATAAGGTCCTAATCACTGAAATCAGCATGAAACTTGATGAAATATGCTCACCAAAAACTGGAGCGCAAAATTTGGCTTGGATAACTGAAATAGGCAGTGCCGTGCCACTTCCGCTCCAGGTAGCGTAGGCGGAATCAATATTGTAACATTGTAACACCGGAGACAGAGTATCGTGGTGCATCACCGAGTTGAAGCTTGATGCTTGTTGGCCTAGGCGAGAGGTTTAAGGACCGTGGAGGACACAAGACAGTGGAATGGATTTCTTTAGGGCATTTACATTTATTGGGGAGGTTTTCACAGGGGGAGACCAAAACCTTAATTCCCAAAGTCGACTAGGTGGTGGTGGTGGGGTAGTCGAGTTCCCGGGGTCCTGCAAAACACAGCCACCAAGGTTGTCTGCACAGAGTCTGTATCTTCGTGCAGACCCCATAAAATACCTTAGTTCTTTTGAGCAAGTAAATACTAACACTTCAATCTATCAATCTCTCTGCAAGTTCGAGTCATTTCGAGGCGGTACAGTCCATTCTACGCTGAATTCGCGAGACAGGCCAGATTTGGTCTGATTTCGGCATCTCCGGACATCCATCACGGCCTCAATGCGGGTCGCAAAGCCTTTAATCCGTACAATCACATATTCTCGGTGGCTCCATTCTCCTCATCAGGGCATTGTGCTGGTGTTCCCCTCGAGTGGACAGGTGGTCCCATCTTTCGCCGGCAGATTTTTGATGATCCAGATGGGACTCATACTTTTCGACTTGACCGAATCACGTACTCGGAACCTGCAAGCACCGAGAAGCCATTGATTTGGATACGCGCCTCCTCTTGCGATAGATCCCCGCAGATGAACGCCGAAATCTGTACTCCCTGTCGCGACTTGTCATATCAACAGACTTTTGCGAAGGCTCAGTCGCGCGCGGAGGCTTTGGATACCACCCATGTCCCATTCAAGTACCTGAATTTTGAGCAGTTTATTCGAGCTCTGGAACATAAGACAGACCAACTGAGAGAGATTCGCTCAAAGGTCTGTATTTATTGAATCCTTGTTACATAATACCTGCCATCTTAATGTATCATTAGCTCGCATCGGCTCAAGGGCGGCTCAAGACTGGAACAAACCGACTGACCGACTACAAGCGACTCGTATCATCGATTGCGACCAATGACGTGAAGCGCGTTGGGCAGCTTCTTGCGCGCGGCATGAGCCAGAATATCAGCGCGAGAGCATTGCTTGCTCGATTAGAGAATGCCGTTGCGCATAACTACCATGTCCGAGGCTTCACCGAGACTGAGCGAGACCTTGCTAGTGTAGTTCGAGGACTGGGTGGCAGGAAATGTCTATTCACAGTGGCGCGGGCGTTGGGTCTTCCATCCCAATCAACTATCAATCGCATGGCAAAGACACCAATTATTGTTCCTTCCGCCTCAACCCCTCGTAGCCGCGACCTCTGTGGGAATATGCGACTTCTCTTTCCTGACCGACCGCCTGGCTCTCCCAAACACGGCTGGACCCTAATGGTTGATGGGATCGCTACCACTCCTCGCGCGCGCCATATTCGTCGAACAGATGAGGTTGGCGGACTTTGTCGAGACCATACAGTGGGCATGGACATGTCTATGTCCAGCTTCGAGAATGTCATGCGCATTCAGGAAGCAGCCCATGGTGTGACTGCCCTCCTCGGGAATGAGGAGGAGGCCTTTCGGCGTGTGTCCGTCGCGCAGGTTTGTCTACCTGGATGGCTTCGGGGGACTTGGCGTTGGTAGAGAAGCGGCTGTCATATGCCGCCCAGGCGGTACTCGTCGAAAGCATGAATATCCACAAAGCCTCTCTCATTTCTTTGACGAAGCAGTTCACTAGGGGAAACCGCCCCCCGCGCCGATGAGGAGAGAAAAAAGAATTGAGTGGATTCGTGTCGAGGATAGTGATGGTAAGAGTCAAGAGCCAAAACCGGATTTAGCCGGCGGCAGTTCCTTTCGATTCCTCATATCGCACTTCCCGCGGCCACTGACCGTGCTCCCGGTTCGAATGTCTGCCCCCGAGGACGACGCAATGTGGAGGTGTATACACACGAGGGGGGGGTACGTCCTCGTCTGTTGCGGAGTGAAGTCTGGGGGTGGCGTTGAGAGGATACTCGTGCGAGATACCTATGCTTTTTCCATTCTCCTTTCTTTCTTGTGTTTACTTATCGAGATAAAGATCGTACTGGAGAGTTGCATATTTAAATTTTCCCTGAGACGCTCGTGGACAGTAGGTATTGACCATTGAACTCGGTCCTTACCACCGTTTATGACTTGTTGTAACGGTCTGTCCGTGAAAAAAATCATTTACCTATTTGGACTGTTCTGGGACGTTTATAACACGAAGTCAGAGACGCTCAGCCGTAGTGGAGCGATGTCTGCCTTTCAAGCGCGATGCCTCAAATCAAAATTGACAACGCACACCAGACCAGACCAGATCCCTGCCAACTTGAATGGAGACGGACTCGTATGCAACAGTCGCGTCAAGCGCCGGAAGGAGGCACAACTGCAATAATGCATGTATGGTTTCCATCTTACGTGTGACAAAAAGAACCGCTCACGGGAGACGCAGGAGGCATCTTTACCACTAGGACCGAGACGCTCAGCCGTAATGGAACGATTCCTGCTTTTCAAGCGGCCATCAGGCCGAATGGAAGGATGTATTCCTACTTGAAACCTTCCCTTGCATGGTATCCATCGAAGGACATGAAAAAAAACACTGAGTCAGACAAGAGGTATCAAGAGGCGTGTTGGCCACTAGGACAGAGACACTCGACGAAGTGGAGCGATTGATGCCCTTCCCTCAAATCAAAATCGACAAAGCGCACCAGAGGGACTCGTATACAAACGTCGTGCCAGGCACAAGTTGAATAATGCATGCACGGTTTCTATCTACGTGAAAGAAAAAACACCTCCAGTGGTCAGCCCAAGGGTCAGCCTGGGCACTCAGTCGGCGTAGGATACGGGAAAGCTCTGTTTCGCGCACTCGCCCGTAAACCGTGATCTTCTCCATTTTCTGTTGTCTTTGTTGACGACTTCCAGGGATTTCTTTCAATTGACTTTCCCCTGTGGGATCAAAATAACTGTTGTTTGTCGGGCTTGGAGCGTAGTACTAGTCGCCTTAACAATCATCACTGTCTGATCCACACAAGTTGAAAGGAGATGAAGATGCAGTATCGACGAACCATAGTAATTCAGTATATGTAGACAGTCACACAAAGGAGTTTTTGGGATCGTACATCAGGCTCTCCACTCCCATCATCAACGCCGAGTAATCCCAAGTTCCTACCGTCTTAATTGGCCTCACGCCCATCGGCAGCTGAAACACCAAAGGGACGCGCTCTGACCCATCAAAACTGTCGCGTACGAGTACATCTTTCATTAGTGTATCCTTCGAATCAAGTGGGCGCAATATAGTGGTCGGTGGACAGGTTGTGAGGTCGACGTGGCGTACAAGATTGCGGTCCTGAAGCCGGTAGGTGCGCATGATGTCGTGCAAAATGTAGTTCACGAACAACACATCACGCGAGCTGAGGACTTGACATGTGTTAGCTATAAACTATCAGTGTGTGTACAACCAAGAGTCATGGAAGCCTACCTTCAAGCTGTTCATGGTAAGTACGGCATTTTTCTCGATGACGATGATGCCAGTCTGACTTTTGGCATAGCTGCGAGCAATAGAACTTGAGATGACAGCCGGAGCAGGCACGCAGTGGGTATCCGGGTTTGGCGTCCAAGTTTGGACACTAGGAATGGCGGTTAGTACAAAAGTCGACGGGGAAGAAAGAAAGTACGTACTTGACACGAATCACAGATAGTGGGCCGATTTCGTTCGAATAACTCAGAAATCCTACCTAGATCTCTGAGTTGTTTGTCGTAGACACCCAACTCCGGAGCTCGCAATGCCTCTGACGTGAGCAACGACTTCATTCGACGTCTCGAATGCATGGCAGACTTGAAGACCGAGTAATAAACCAGGTACGGAGCCGTGCACTCCAGGAAAATGCCAAGGCTGCGAAGAGAGTCCAAACATGTCTCCCCGTGATAGCAGAGGTACTGAATTCAAGCTACACTCAACAACGCACCGTGGTCATATGTCTGTTGAACAATCGGCGTGCCGTAGATTGTAATCAATCGACACAAATGCTTGGAGCCGATGAAGAGACAGTCGTTTCCCAAGACGAAGAGATCGCGTCTGGTACCGTCGAGCGGATGCGGATCTGGAGACTTGACAATCCTCCGGTATAGACTAGAGCCCGATGTCGTGGACATCATCTCGCATGTCCAGCGTACGAACCCGTTCCAGAGGAGGGGGATGGCGGCGCGCTCGTCCGGCAGAAACATAATCCTCCTTCAACTATATCTACACTTACACTCGCTCAAATTACCTCATCCTGCACATGTTCTGGACCACCTGGACCAGAAAAAATGGACTACAGGTAGGTAGGTAGGTAGGTAGAAACCGGCACAAGGTCCCTATCAGGAACGGCCGGGTGTGAAAGCGTTATGAGTGGCGAATTCCAGCTTCCACGCCCAGCATGCACTAAGTACTCACGGAGATATCTCCGCCTTTAAGAAGGTCGCCGCGCGCCTCTGGTGCACAGTCAGGGGCTCAAGGCCCCGAAACTGACCATAGGGCAGTCGCCAAAGAAATACAAGAGCATAAGAAACATTTGGCATCAGCAAACTAACACGTACTTAGCTGGGCTACTTATGCTACTTGGCCAAGTAGATAAGTGTAATAAGTAGATAAGTAATGACACTTAGCTATGCTAGGTCCACTTGCGTAGAAAAGTGTCGTTGCACTTAGTGAAGTCGGGTAAGTACACCAGTAAGTGGGCTTCGAGATGGCTCCAAGAAGTACACAATCAGACCGAAAAGAGCAGTAAAAACGATACCAATTAATGTACATACACAGATGCGGACGAGTATTCTAATATGAACCATAATATACACCGCGCCACCATACCTGCACACATCACAGCTTCGTCGAACACTCTGCTGTCGTCGCATCAGCCAGTGCATGCATGGATGGGTCAATATACGAACGTGTGGGTGTTGCCGACAAGGATGAGAATTGAGGAAACAGAAGAGGATGACGAGAATAGCCTAGTAGCAAATACTCATTAGTACCGACTATCAAACAGATGACGAACGCTCACCAAAGAGTCAAACTGCAAACACCCGCCATTAGAAGGCTTCAGCGGGAGCGGTTGCTTGTGCTCGTCGCGCCATCATCCTCGTCGCTGCATCGTGATATAGAACCATCGTGCTCGTCGCTGCATTGCCCTTGTCCTCGTCGCCATGTCGTTCTTATCGCCATTCCGTTCTTGTCCTTGTCACTGGTCCTCGTCGATGCATCGTGCTCGTTGCCGCATCGTCCCCGTTGCCACAGCATGCGTATCACCAGATTTTCCTCGCGGCCATGTGTATCATCCTCGTTGCTGTGTGTATCGTCCTCATCGCGGTATCGTCCTCGTAACGGTGTGTCTCGTCCTTCGTCCTGGTCGCCGTATCGTCCTCGTCCCTCATCCTCGTTACCCGGGTGTATCGTCCACATTATCGTGAGTATCGTCCTCATCGCGGTGCGTATCGTTCTCGTCGGTATCGCCCTCGTCGCCGCGTGTCTCGTCCTCGTTGCCGTGCTGTTCCCGTCTTGGTTGATATGTTGCCCCCTGCTCACCGGGGGTTGCAAGCGCATCCGGTACCTTCATTCGACAGCTTGTCATTGCGAGGTGGCATTCGAAATTGGGCCAGAGGAGGACGAGGTTGAACTTTGAAGCTTGAAGGGACAAGTTGGGGAAAGGACAAGGAAAGGACCAAAGTGACGAAATCCAACATGCACCTGATCGATGACGTGTTGCGCACGGACCAATTGCACGGACCGGACGTCCGGCCAGGTTGGGTCAAGCTGCGTTCCGCATTCCCATCGTCCTCTTCGTCCCTTCCAATGCTTGTAGTCTCTGTATTCAACTTTATGCTTAATCAAGGCCAATCAAAGATGTCTGAAGTCACCTAAGTATGATATTGAATCTAAGTTGGATCTAAGTAAACAAAACTAAGTAGAAGTGCATCCAAGTATCCTTGGCTAAGTATAAGTAAAGTTTTCCCAAGCATAAGACCTTGTTAGTTTGCTGATGGGATCAATGTTGGACCATCTGCCCAGTGCCGTCGCCAGCACTCATCCACATCCTCCTATCAGTAGGTTGCACACCAACAAGCACCATTTATGAGCTCACACATTCAAGCAACTTCAGCATCAACATCACTTGAAAATGACAGCGCGTAATCGTGGTATGGTCCTGCCAACACATTCCCTGAGGGATGCAAGTGGCCCAATTGACCTAGTCTGACGCGCGTTCGACCCATCTGTCCGTAGCCTCACAGATATTTTTGGCATGTACACAGTGCCAGAACGGCCGGCGCTTTACCCAGGAGCGCCGCGGCGCCCACTGTTCCCCGCCCATCCCTCTAAATTCTCCTTCAACCATATCTCCACTGATACCCGCTCAAATTGCCTCATCCTGGCCTTGATCTGGACCGCTAGGACCAGCAAAAAACGACTATGGCATCAGAACAATCGGCGTTGTATCCAGGAGCGCCGCGGCGCTCCCTGTTCCCCGCTGTATGCCTCTAAACAGCATCCAACCATTTCATACTCCCTCAAATCCTTTCATGCTGGGCTTGTTCTGGACGCCTGTGACTAGCAAAAATCCACTACAGCGCCATAACGAGTCCACACAGCGAATGCCCTCATCATTCTAATCAGTGAGCTCAATTCCTGGCACTAACGCGTCATCATCCATTATTGCTATCAGAAAAGCAAGCAACAATAGCTACCCCTTGTATATCCTGAGTCTCCGGGTACACAAAACAGAACACCCGGTGACTGGCGGGCGGGTAAGCATCAGGCGGGAGGGCGGGACATGGCGGTGCGATGACAGATGGCGGAGATAGCGGACATAAGAGGCCCGACGTCACAACCGAAAACCGGCCGGGCTCGGCGAAATGCTGAAACGATTGAGAAAAATCAATCCTGATCCTTCCTGTGCACCGTAGATGGCACACGATAGGAATAGAGAGGTAAATCTTTCCGATTCCGATAGAAGGGCGTCATAAAGCTCTCGGGCATATGGAGGAAGAGAGTCGAGGCTGGACTCCAAACCAATAACATAACCAATCGCTACGCAACACTGTTCAAGGGCATCCTGGCGTGGAAGAGGTAGCAAAGAAGACGCAGGGAACAGTAATGGCATCAAGATGCAAGTAAGGAAGTATGTCCTTCCCGCGCTTTGTAGCTCCTTCGGTGCAGGGAATGCCACGAGTTCATGGCCCTGCATGGTAGCAAACTGCTCGCACGCCAAAGTGCAAACGAGCTTGGCCAAGGCGTCAGAAATATCGTCATGAAACTCAGCGCCGCGGCCAGGGATGATGTGGTTGATAAAATGGGTGGTCCAAGTGACAATGTATGGCCTTACATGGAGGATCAAAGCAACCTTGTCGGGAGAGGAGGGACCCGCCTTTGGGAAAAAATCCTCCGGAAATCCCGCCGACGCGAATATGGTTATGGCGCCAAAAGCTGTCACAGCAGTGTTCACTGGATCATCGGGATTGTCAGATGGGGTAGATTCCACCCAGGACGCCCTGGAACGGGCCACTCTCAGTAGAATATCGGAGAATTGACGCCATGCGATCCAATTCCGCGGTGCACGATGTGCCAAATCCAAAAAGGCAGCAGTAGAGAGCCCAATTAACGACATTACTGCTGATGTGTAAGGGGAGATGATGATGATCTACTGTTTGAAATAGAACTCACGTTGCGCTTTCAACGCCTGACGGCTAGAAACAAAAGAAAACAAAGCGATTACATACTCGGGTGCTACTAGCGCCGGCCATTTTGGCATGGCGGGTGCAGTGATTGGTAAACCCCTTGGGTAAACCTCAAGTCTTTGTGCTCGTTAATAGTTGGATTAGGACATACTTAATACAAGCGTTTAATCCAAAAGATAGTGCGCAAAAAGATTGAGGCGTCTCGGGATTGGCACGTCTCTTTTATTTCCTAACCAGGATCATCCTTCGTCCAACTACTAGAAATCTCCTACAAGCGAGAACATAAGAATCTGGTGCCCTTTGCTCATGGGTACTCATCATCAGAATCTCGGAATGAATGCGAGGCTTAGGCGAAGAACCTTCTTGACATGTTGATCGCGGTACGTCCTACGATCCACTCCGCGTTGTATTGCCCTGGAGGAAATATGAAAGAAGTGCACCTCATCGCGTACCGCAACACATCACCTTTGATGGTTGTAAGCCTCTCTCCCCGAATGGTTATCTCAGCCTCCATGCACCATTTCAGCCCATTTACATTCAGGTGGTATATCCCCTAGACACGAAGGAGATCCGAGATCGGGCTTGAGAACGAGCCAGGCAAGTCGAGAGCACTTCCTATGCTCCTGGTCACGCCGCATAGCGTCCTTCATAGCTTGAATTTGGATGTAGAGACGGATACAGGCGATTTCAGGAAAGAGCAGGGGATAGATCCAAACGTAGATAAGAAGACGGTCAATACGGACGCCTTTGCTAGTGGTAGCAGTTCATCATTGTTGTTGAACCTGAGGACGTGTTGGTACGAAAGTGGGGAAGAGGACAGACCTGGGTAACGAACGGACTGGTACGATGTCGGAGGAGAAGCGGTTCCAGCTTGACCGTCAGGTGGGATTGAATGGACGAGGTGCCATAACCATTAGCGCCGTATTTTCACGAGCTAAACATCTAAATCAAAGAGTCAAGTACTAGTACGACGTGCCGGAAGCGACGATGAGCCTGGCCTCTTTTCTTTACAGAAACCGAAAGGCTTACCGTGATTGGCGGCACGGGGAAAGGTTGTACAGGTCTGAGAGTGTCCATGAATGTACAAGGCCAAGCAAGAGCCCTGAATAAGTTATAACGAGACTTCCTTTCAGGTATGACCGACCCTCCGAATTGACGGCACTCCATAAGATTTGTACACTGTCCGTGATGATAGAACCGCGAATGTGGGGCCTGTTTCATAAATGCGATTAAACAATCCGTCATATTAATACTTTAGAAGTACTTTCAAAGCCAGCAAGGCAGACGACGACAGAAATCAGAGGACCTAACAATGGTTTCAAGAAAGATGCTGGTGGGTATGCGTTCAAATCACTTACTTGTTCAGATGCAGAGAGCTGAGCGCTGATCACCAGCGCACACGCAATACATGTCTGAATTCCTTGAGACGACAGATCGAATGATACTCGAAATACGCCACACCAAGTTCGGCTAGCGAGGCCACAGCGTCTGGAATCCTGGCCTGACCAGCGAGCTACGAGACGCACATATTACTGTAATACTGCCTGGTACACCTTGATTTAGGTTGCACGGGGATACGGTTGTTCGCCTGGGTAATGATAAGCAAAGTTTCACGGCGGAATTAGCAAACCGCCATATCCATCCACCTCCATCCAGATGAGCTTGGAGGTAGGTTTCTTCTCGTTTCACGCTTGCGCCAGAGTTTAAAACCACACTTGGAGGCCGAATCAAGAATCGAATCGCATTCTCAACAGGCAGCTCAGGCGGCTCGTACAAGCGTCTACCGGTAGTGTAGTCGTATCCGACGTCAGGACTGCCAGACGCGGAAGATTTGGACACTGAAGTGCGTCCGTATATTGCAGCACTGGCGTAGTTGTTGGATATCAAGCTCTCAACGCGATCTGCGGATTCGCGCTGCATTACTCAGCTATCTTCCCACCAACTTACTCAGCCTATTTTAGAGGATCCGCCACTTCATATGTCGGATTTTTGATTCGTTTCTATTCTTAGTATTTGTCCCAGCTATTCATTTCTGCCCTCTGTATGTACCTTTCTCATTAGATATAAAACCTGTACTGTACATACAGAATCTTCACTCGGTTGCTCTCTCTCTCTTCGAGCACCTACCTTTCTGCTACAGCAAGCGAGCCCCCCGTACTCAACGCGCGTAACCGCTGCACAGCGCGTAGTTTTCCCACAGTAGTGTCCACCTCAGATCGACGTGCACGAAGACTCGAAACCCGTATCACCAATGTACGCCGTCCATATCCTTCCAAACGCGACGAACGCGCCAACCACAAGGCCGAGGGAAACACGTGATAGGAGTGGGTATGTATGCGGGTGGATGGCGAGGAAAGAGGGTCCGCAATCTGCGTCCTGTGGTCCACAAGTGTGCTTCTATTGCCTCTGTAGGAGAGAGCCCTTTTTCAATAGCCGCCGTGCGTCCTCGCTAAATGCACGTACAGATGGTAACCCACGAGTATCATACTCCTCTACCACAGGCGACATCAGCTGGTTGGGGCAATCCTCTGGGAATGGGCCGAAGAACCCTTTTGCAATAGCATCAGCAGTGGTCGAACTCACTTTTGTCAAAACTTACAAATGAACTTGAGTCGTCCACGTTCTCCATCCAATATCGCAGCGGCATGCGTTAGCAAACGCGTAACGATAGGACCCTTTCCAAACTCTCGAAGCGTGTCGGCACCGGGCCATGGCGAATACAACTTGGTTCACGATGCACGAGGCTCCAGTTCTTTGCTTGGCTCATGGTAAGCAGAGTTACACGTCGCCATCCTCAAACTGATAAACCGGTTGGCCTACTTTCCTGACTGGCGCTTTCAGGATCAATCCCGAGTTCAAAACCACAGATGGAAATAGAACCAATATGCGTATCGCATTCGCAACAGGTGGTACAGGCATATCGTACAGGCGTCTACCGGTAGTGTAGGAATATCCGACGTGAGCACTGCCAGACACGGAAAGTTCATACACGTAAGTGCGGCAGCAATTGTAACGACCCCCTATTGCCCACCTCAGAGGCGTTCAAAGCACGACGAACGCGCCTAGATCCCAAAGGACCAAGTGAATGCTGCCTTGAAGAAATAATCAACAGCCGACGAGCGTCCTTGCCAACCAAAAAGCACGTACAGATAGTATCCCACAATGATCACGCTCCTCCACTGGAAATGATGCGAAAAAATCCTTCTGGAATAGGATCAGCAGTAGTCAAACTCGTTGCTGTCAAAACTTACAGATGAGCTTCAATACCACAGCGGCATGCGGCAGCAAGCGCGTAAAAATAAGACCCTTTCCAAAGTTTCGAAGTGTGTCGGCACCAGCCATGGCGAACCTTGGATTCCAGTAAGACCGCCTACGCTTTGCAGCAAGACGATACATCTTGCCGCGCATATGGACCGAAAGAAGGTAAGGGTATCGAACACATCTCGTCCAAATGGTGACCGTCCCGCCGTATCATGTCGTGAGGGCGTACCCATCGAAGGTGGCGGTGTGGACCAGCGAAAGATTCTGCATGGTGGTGGGGATACGGCCGTCCGTGTTCTCGATGGAATGACGACGTGTCTAACCGCTGGAGGTTACGCTGCAGGGAGCAACGACAGCCGTCCAGCAACGGTACTTGGAAAATATAGCTTGAACGAAATAAACGCCGATGGGAGTCCCAGAGGTCGATGGTACAGTATCCTCGTCGCCGAAATCTGTGGACGAGAAAAGCCAATTAGCAATGCGCGCCCCATACATACGACTAACGAGTCGCACCATTGAATATCACGCCCATTCTCCGACCTTCGACCTTCTGGTTTGTGCCAACAATGCGGTGTGGTCCGAGATGACGGTGCCGGCCTAACGGGTGCTTTGCCTCTAGCACGCAGAGCGATTACGGATGATGGGAGTGCGGTCATCTGAGCGCTGCATATACGTCCTCAAGTCGTCGAACTCGAAGGACGGTACGCGAATCATAGCGAAGGCCTTCCACCAGTGCTTCCGCGTCGTCGTTGGTATCCTTTGATACGACAGTCAGCCAAGGCCCAAACGCTGGAGGGCATTCGCACCTGTCAGAGATTTACTCTCCGCCGTGCCCCGTTAATAATCCGCGATTTTTTTCCTTCACCAGTAGAAACCTGCCTGTGGATGGAGAGAATGCTATGGCTACACGCAAGGCCTTGGGCGATCAAAAAGTTGTAGGGTGAAGGTGGGCAGAAGTACGGAGGTGACTTCCATGCTGGATGAGCGTCCTCGTAGTTGTTGGTTAGTAGGTGAGGGAAGGTGACAGCGTGAAGAAGGAATGCTGAGCACGGACCATCAAGAGGTGGATGATCGAAAATTCGGGGACACTGATCTGCTCGCGTGGTTCCCGCGTGCTGATCATATGATGGCCACACTCGGCTTGTCTGCGGCTGGCTCTGAAGGCGCTTTCCTGCCACACCTTGATTTATGGTGTCGATAAACAAGTAAATTATGTAGTACACTGATAGACTTAATTTGTCCATGTTAAGAGAGAAAATGACCTTCCCGTTCTTCGAAAAATGGAGGTGTCCGTAACAGTCCAAGGCTTGCCCAACGTGTGAGGACCGCTGCTCGACCGCTCGTTGACCGGACAGGAACTCCAAAGCGTAGATTTTCCAGATCTCGAACAATGAGTGACTCTCTTCTAGAAGCTATTCTTTTGCGCGTGAGTTCCAGCTCTGACAGTGGTTACTTTCACGGTCTGCTATCCTACACGGTCAGGGAGTGACTAACGGGAGGCATGATGGTGAAAAGAATGTTCAATAGGCGATGCAACGGATAATCAGACAAGCATAACGAGAACAGGGATGATAAACCAGTGCTAATGTACACGTTTACCATGAGCAGGCAATAAAGGTTTCCGTGCCCGAGGCTTCCAGGACTCAGATCGCGGAGATCTGAGTATAATGACGACAAGAGAACGACAACACGCAACGCACCTCCGTAATCATGGTCAATCATGAGAACAGTTACCGCAACGCCACCCAAAGGCATAAGAACAGCACAGCAACAAATAATGGATTACACAGCAACGAATGCTAAAGAACGAGAGCATACAAAATCGTGACAGCGGTATCATTCGCAGGAGTTTTAACCAGCGTAGTTGAGCTGCCGCTGTGACAACGCGTGAATCTAAACAGTCAGTATCATCAGTATGTCAATGTTGGAAGTACAGAGCAGCTTCACATACCTGCTCGAGTTGCGGCAGGCCCAAACTGTCTGTGTACGCGATATAAAATTTACACAGACAGCGAAGCTGTCTTTGAATGAGAAGGGGGAAGCCGATGATAGGCTAAGGAAGCAACCTGCGCTACCGAGAGTCGCCGCGACTGAGAGCAGCGTAGACTTACCATCTTCGGCGGATGGCAAATGTCCAACGATTGCAGGATTCGGAGGCAAATGTCGACCTGCAACTCGGGAATGTGGTGATCGTGGAAGCATTCAGAATCTACGTGCAAAGACTCCAATGAATCTAACCTTGAAAGGCTTAGATCTTTGCCGTATGGGAGAGCTTTTAAATGTGCATTTAGAGTATTTTATGTGTTAGAGGAATGTGTAGCCTTACCGGATGTGTTCTCAATGAGAAGCAACGAAAGATGGGTTAATCCCGCAGTTCCTGTTGATCAAAGACTGGGTAACCCTCGGCTTGTTGCATCGACGTGAAGATCCAGCTTTCGCAAATTCTGACATCGCTCTGCCAATGCCCTTCCCAAGTCAGCGCACCAGCTACCACGAAACTGAAGCTCAGCGATGGGTAAAGACTCAGCCTCCGTCCAGCCAGACAGGTCGAGTTCAGTGATGCACAACGGTACGACCATCATCAAAGATTGCAAAGAAGGGAATGACTGGAAAGTCGACATGAACAGGAGCAGGTTGGATGAAATGGACTGCTTCGACACGCATCGATATCTTGGGCGGGGTCGAAAGCAGAGGGATACGATATGGGGATGATATTCTAGCAAGAGGCGTGTCAAATGACGCGTCCCATTCAACAGTCGCACCGCGTATGTTAGCGCCGCGAAGCTGAAGCATGTAAAGATTTCGTCGATAATCATACGGGGGAACATTTAGACCGCGATTGGTGATAAGAATAACGTGATGGGCGTATTTCGAGATCGTCTCGATGGGCGAGGATAGGAGTCTTTCGAGGATGAGGTCGTCCGGCTCGAGCGTAAGCGTTCCGAACACGGCCTGTCTACTTCGTTCCACCCAAGCGTAGCAAACCAGCGCTGACGCTAACAGTGTTCTCCTGTCGCAAATACTGATGACATCAGGAAAAACTGAAACGGTACATATACCCCCCCCTCTTTCTGTACTATACAGGGCTATACAGGTGCAGGGTCAGGATACATAGCGTACATAGGATACTGTACCTCTCACCAAGCTATACATAGCATACTGACATCAGCGTAGCCGTGCGTCACGATACGTAGTGTACTGTGGAAATGGCCTCAGATACGCGCGCCGGACCGAGCCTTCCAATGATGTCTTCCCGCCGCATTCGTTGTTGGAGCCATAACATTTCCAAATTACTACTATTCTTGTAGATTACATTTGTGGCTTAAGAGAACGAAATCTACATGACGAAAATGCGAATTTAACAGGAAAGATTTCGATACTTGTAAGGCTGTCTCACTCGAGTAGCACAAATCTTCGCCAGCTTTTGGTCGTGAAATCGGGACAAGATGACAACTACGAGCGAGATAAGTCACTGGAACAATTGATGCCTCCCGTAATTGATTATTCAGTCGTCGAGTTGTAGCCGGTGTTACCTTGAACATGTTGGTCGCCACGTCAAGCTGCGATCGCTTCAGCGGTTTGAACCATTCGACATATGCAAGGGGATGCGGGAAATGTTTTCCGGCCGCAAGCGAGGGAGGCATGGTGAAAATGGCGCGAACCTGGCCAACATGAAGACCTAGGGCACATCAGATGCCTGCAGAGCATGACTAAAACGGCGTACACACCTTTCGATCCGAGAAGATCCAACGCCGTATCCTCAGACTGGGGAAGTTCCTTTCGTGCGAGAACAGTGTCGAATTGAGCAGGGACAAAAGCTGATCGGCGCGTCTTCTCTTGTGCGATGTTGGCGCGAATACTATCAATGAGGCCGTGTTGCGAAACCTCAGCGATGGCAGGCACCGAGACGCGGACACGTTTGAAGACGGAATAGGTAGCTGGCGTCGAGTTCCAGTAGCTGATTGGATCGAGAATGTTGTGCTTTTGAAGGAAGGTCGCCATGGCCTGTGAGAAGTCGAGGCAGCCATATGCATCAATGAGTGCGTTAAGCGAGACGTTTTTGAAGGGCGCGACCCTCGCAATCGTGTATTCGCATTCACCATGAGAGAGGGAAACTAAAGGAGTTGTTTCGACCTCGGGTTCGACACCTTCTGATTGCTGATCCGATGACAGCGTGTTGACCTTCTTTGGCTCTTTTGCTTCTTCACCCTCATCATCGTCAACATCGGCGTCCTCCTGCTCCTCTTCCTCCTCGTCAGCAACATCTTTTCCTTCGCCGACCGATACCCAGTCTAAAAATGACACGAATCGCTCGATATTCTCCCGGCGCGTCAGCCAGCGCACCATCTGTTTGATGTAGCCCTTTTTGCTCGAGGCGCGGTATCCCAGCTTTGCAAAATCGATGTGCAGTCGCTCGGTTGCCTCAGTATTATATCCGGCTGCGGCGCCGTGGGATCGAATCATTGGGACGTAGTGGAGCATGGAGTGGATTTTGGGGATGTTAAAGTGGTCGCGCACGCCAGCATCTACGAAGATGTGTTTATATTCGTGAAAGGTGCGTAAAGCGGCCTCCATGGCGTCAAGCGACGAATCGGTGTGTTGCTCAAAGTGCGCATAGTGAATGAACTCGAGGACTGAACGGACGCATATCACCACCTCCTTCGACGCGGCACCTGCTATTACCGTCAAGAAGACCTTTTCCATTTCCTTGTATTCTGTTCCTGTCCACTGCGTGACGAACGAGATGCCTTTCTTGAAATGGCGGAGATGGGAACTTCGCGGGAGGGCCTGGAAGCGCTTGTCGATATCTGTCTTGTCGACGTTCGATGCCTCGGTGGACCACTTGACCATGTGGTCCTTGAACACGCCCTTGTGAAGCTGATGGAGGATATCGGGGGTGAAACAGTTGAATATGTCGCAGTGCGGTAAGTCTTTCCAGAAAGGCACAACGGATCGCAGCCCTAACATCGTGTATTCGCTAGGTTTGTACCCAGCGGCGACGGCTTGCAGTATGTCGAGTGTTGTCTTTACCTCACGAAGAGGATCATGGTCTGGACCATTACCCATCTCGTCGCGTCCCGCCGTGCATTTAGGGCACCGATTCTCCATGCAGCATGCCACAAGACACTGCTCCGGATAGTCGGCGACATATGCCGCCAGCAAAGGGAAGACGAGGCGTGTCCGTCCATCGGCACAGAGCATCTCAACGCCATCCCTCCCTGCCTTGATAAGCGGCTTCAAAAGGCTGGCCATGCATTGGTGGAACAGCGAGTATCCCTGAAGCGCCCGTTCATCCTTGTGGAAGATGTCGAGTTTGACAACAGGTATGTACCCGATCAAGATTTGAGCGTGTTCTGATGGCTTTCGGCGCAGGTCGAAGTCGATGTTTCCAATTGTCAGGTATACCGGCCATGCAGATTTGTCGCCACTGAAACGAGAGAGCTGCGTTTTGTCAGAGGATACAATACAAGGTGCAATTGTAGCCCCTGCTCGTAATAATTTCTAACATCAATCTCAGTAGTGAATGGCACGAAGAAGAAGTACTAACCTGGACTGCCCACCACCAATCTGCTGTCGCCATCTCGCTATATTCTCGTTCCGTGTGCCCCTGCGCATCTGTATGGAAGACGCGCTCCGGAGCATAGCGTAAATGCTTCTCGAACCGTGGATTCTGCATAAGTTCCTGGATACACTCCACCGGATTTCGTTTCCAAAGCTCGACTTCTATCTCCTTCGGTTTCTTCTTATCGTCTACCTCGGTGCCGGTGATTGTAAATGGTTCGCAGCGCCAGGATGGGCCATTGGGTAGGCTGTCAATCTTCTGCAAGAGACCACGCTTATTTTTGAATGAAGGTTTTACGTCGTCGGTAGTCTGTCGTATAAAACAAAAAGTGAGTTTTGAGTACGCATTGGAGGATGAACTAACGTACCGTTGACAGTTTGAGAAACTTTTCGACTTCCTTCTGACTGATGCCGCAAGTCATAAGCCATTTAGCAAGCTCCCATTCCTTCTTCGTAGCAAATGGCTCCCAAATTTCCTTTCCTGCCGCCTGTCTCTCGCGTTTGAGCCTCTCGAACATTGTTTCCACGACACCGCGCTCTTCCAGAATGCATCCGCTCTGTGGGAAGTCCTCGATAGTGGTTTGTTCAACCGGTTCGTCAACATCTTCAATTGTTACTCGGCGTCTTTTAGGTGGCGGTTCATCTTCGGGAGGTAGAGCTGGAGAGAATGGAGTCGGCGGTGCCTCGTCGAGAGCAGGGTCTGACACCACGTCACAGTTCAATGGCATTGGTGGAGGACTGTGGGTCCGGCTTCGTCTCTCGCGACGCAAAGTAGACTTTGCCGTGGGCGTATTTTGTTCGCGCGTCGTGACGCCGCATTTGGTCTGTGACAGGTGCGACCGAAGACCACCTGCATGTTTAAATGGACCGTTGCCGCAGATTAGACAATGATTCTTGAGGGCGATATCCCTGCTAGAAGCTGGACGTTTTAGCATGGCGGGAGAAGAAAGTCGGCAAGCGACATTGACCGTTTATGGTAAGTCAGTCTAAAACAAACACAGTCAAAGCTCAGTAAGTTGTTTTCCATTTTTTGTGCCCAGTTGTCCTTAGCACTCATGGTGACCCGCAAAAAGCAGGCGCAGGGGAAGGCTAGGCCACCTCTTGCTTCAGTTCCTCTGAATTCAACCCCCGCTGGGGTAAAGAAACCTACTGCGGCACGGAAGCGCAAAGAGCCAGATACGGTCGATTTGGAGGTCGAAAACGAGACGCAAACGTCGGGAACAAAGAGGCGTAAGGTCATACTATCCAAGAAGGCTGCTGCCAGCGGTAAGTGCTCGTAGTTCGCCTAATTTCAGCTTCTCTCTGACCCTTGTCAGCGCAAGCATGTACCGACCAAGAAAATGCCGAGTTGCGTAAACGTTTAGCTGCTGCACAGAAGGACAGTGCCGCGGCCAAGTACGAACTCGAGAAACATAAGCGTGTGTTGATTGTTCTTCCCTAACACCTTCCAACATTGATTGTGTCCAGGTGATACGGAGCAGGTCATTGCTACCGTGCATGACAATTATTTCGACGCACATGGTCGTGACCTGCCGGAAGCAGAAGAGGATGTCGAGGAGCTGCCGACCTGGACTTTCTCGAATGCGGTAAGTCGTTGCTTGTATATGGCAAAAGTCATTCTAATTGTTGCTTCAGATTCGTTCGCACGGGTCTGTTACGCCGGAGCCCCCTGCAGTACCGAAGTCTGTCCGCTCAGCTGGGAAACCCCGCCCAATCAGTGCCATGCCTCGTGATGATTCCTTCAGTTCGACACCTGTCGCCACCCCAAGGACGAACAAGACTCAGTTGGCACCATCGAAGACTCTCGATTCCTCGGCAACCGACAATAATCCTGAACCGGATACTGATACGGCGGCACTGGAAACCGCCCCCGGGGTGCCAGACGTCGAAATGCATCCTCCTTCAATGCTTGAGGGTAAATCTGGCGATAAGCTATCTCACTATACTGGAATGACGAAGGTTATGCTGACCAAGGCTATTGATGGCTATGAAAGCCGATGTATGGTTGGATATGCATATCCGGACATCGAAGGGCAGCATGACTGGGCTCATGAGACGTGGTCTGGCTGGTGCGACTCGGCAAATTTGGAGAACCAGAGTTTAACCGAGCCCATGCAACGCTTGGTAAGTAAGCCTTGTATTGTTTTCGACTGATGCTGATATCTTACTAGTTAACACTTCGTGGAACACGAGTTCGGGGCCATGTTCGAGATGGCCTGCGACCCCTTATTGCCCCAACTTTTGGCTTCGAAGCCTCGGCGAAGGTTAAGGTCATCCGACGAAATAAAGCCTTGGTCGCAGCCTTGCTCGACCGCGCGGCCTTTCGATATAAGGTGCGTGTTCAGGGTTTAGCGAAACATTTTCTAACTTTCTCCAGGATCCATTCACGCGCGAGGGATGCTACGATAATCCTACAATATTTGGTGGCATTAAAGCGGCGGCCTTCGCTTCGTCGCGGGACCATGGCGTAAAGTTTCCGGATGCGTTCTGCCCTATACGGCCAAAGTTTATCGCCCTTGTCTGCACAACGGTCTGTCTTTGTCTTGACTTCTTTTTATTCATGCTCTTACGTGCCACTAGGTTGAGTTTCTCATAAATGAATGGTCAAGCGGCATCTACGTTAAGGGCACCCTGGATGAGGACGTGCAGCGTGCGCGATATGATGCGGTTCATCTCCCGAACATCATGGAGTACATCGCGCTCGACCCGGTTAAGCTTGAGAAGAAATTCATAAGATGGTACGACCGAGCTCGGTATGTTCTTCTTCATTATTTTGAGCCTGGGTTTGACATGGACATAGGCTCCAAGCTGGTGCTTCCGCTTATAGGACCACAGATGACATTGTGACCATGACTGAGGAAGAACAAGAAGCAGAACTTCTCGCGCTGGATGCCAAAACGGGCGATACCGATTCTGAGGACGACGGTGATGAAGGTAGCGATGAGGACGAGGATGACAGTGATGAGGATGGGGGTGGTGGCTCCACCCTGGTACAGAATGCAGCTGATGGGGACGGGGAATCCGGCGAAATTGGTAGTAGTAACAGTGCGCGTGCGGAGTAGCCTTCCGTAGCATGTTAATATGATCGCTTCTGTCACTCTTTCGAATCTGATTGGGAACGCGTAGCATGGGTGTACCGTGCACCGAGCTGAGAATAAATATGGATGTGGCAGACTGTAGTGTACAGAACGTGTACAGTAGGCATACAGTAGGTATACAGTATGTATACGGTAGGTATACAGGCCATATACAGTATGATACAGGCAAGAAAGGGTGATATATGTATCATACATAAGGGGGTACTTCTGTACACGGGCTATCATCTATATACTGTACTATTACGACCGTTAGTTCACGTCACACGTCACAAGGGCCTCTTATCTCTTAATCGGACACCGGAAAACGCCTCCGATCACTTATCGGGCGTGGGAAGGTCGAAAAAAATAAATATTTGTGAACTAACGGTCGTAATAGTACAGTATATACTATGTAGGCTACATATGCTGAGTATAATTTTTGGTTTTTTCCTGATGGATGGCATCGGCGATCTCCCTAGGGAGAATAGCGGCGCGCCGACTGGAATCACTGGATGCCATACGGCCCGCCAATATTTCGAGTCCCTGCAGACGATGGAGCGGTCGTCGGAGCCACGGTAGTGTAGGTTCGAAACCGTAGAGAAAGCTGGAAGGGGGGCCATCTCGCAGCGGTCGCAATCTCATGCGTTTATAATCGCTAGCCTGGGAATTTCGCATAGACTCTCACTGGAGCTCGACAGCCTGACAGCAGTTTACAGCTCACAGCCTCCATCAATGAAGCTTCTAGGACACAAGAGAGCAGCACCGAATGAAGGGATGACTCGTACCATACCATCCACACGTTTTCAACGCATGTCTTACATCAGAAGGCGCTTCAGGGAGGTAGAACTTCCAAGGGGAGGCGGTAGAGGAGACGTGGCCACGGGTCCCGAATTTGAAGTGGCCAAAGTAAAAAGTATGATTCATTCCTAAGGGATCTACCAAGGTAAATGTCAGCGAAGAATAGGAGGCTTTAAAGAGGATGCTGTACGCGACTTCTTAGATAAGTTTATATCAGGCGGTCTTGCATTTCATTTGAAGGTTACAAAGATGTATTTGTGAAAGGCGGACCGCAAAGCTCTGTACGGTGAAGGCTCAGTGGGAGAAGTTCAACAAAACTAGTGAGAAGACGTACGTGATACCGTAAGGCAGCGTCTCCAGATAGGCCTATCGACAGCTAGCACAGCTCAAAATGCGCGCCCATATAAGTTGAGCACCGAGTTCCATTCAGTACGTCTACCGTTCGCGGCGAAGAGATGGCCGAAAGTCATGGGTATTTCCGCGCGAGAAGACCAAGTGACATTCGTGAACTGCATTCAGAGAGCATCGACAGCTATAACGTATTATCGTTAGATGCAAGTCGAGGGGCGCAGAACGAACCAATAGACAAACAAAAGTTCTTTTGGATTTGTACTTTTGCGATTGATGGGCAGGCATTCACAGGGCTATGACTAGTGTCTCCATAAATCTGGCACGAAGTCGATGATTTTCAAACTCGCGCTTTAAATAGACGCGTAAACGATTATCCTGGGTGCGTAGGAGACCAAGATATGACTGTGCGGTTGAAAGACACATGACCGGAAATTGCTGCCCGAATCGGGGCGAAGCTCCGTCCCTTCCACGTGCTATATCATACTTAAGCTTTGCTTCCATGGCTCTGTCATAGTGCCCCCTTAACAGTCAGCTCGACCCAAACGAGCACCACCTCCAAGTCGACGATGTCCACCTTCGCGAAACAGACATTCGATGCGACTATTTACGCTGCTTCAAGGCCGACCTACCCAAAGGCCCTATATCTTTCCGTATCACAGCACTGGGATACCACCGAACGTAAAGGTTCTGAGGACGCGTAGTTGCAAGTCCAAGATGGGACCAAGCTGTGGATTTGGGCTGTGGAACTGGTCAGTTGTTAATGATCAAGTATGAATATCAGGTTACTCATAGAAATGACCATGCACAGGTCAAGCTACTACAGAGGTTCAAGAAGGTCATTGGCATCGAACCGGGCGAGAAGATGATCTCCAAAGCCAAGTCCCACGTCCTCAACACGCTCGGGAAAGGTAAGAGGTCACTAGATACCATGCGTCAAACTGATAGCGGGGGGCGTAGATGCATTGGCGCAATTCACCTTTGTCCAATCTGGGGCGGAGAATCTTGATTGTTTAGAAAATCAATCAACAGACATGGTCATCGCTGGTTCGTCTTTCCCCTTTTCAAACTGTACGCGTCTTAACCCAGTCACTAGCTCAAGCATGCCACTGGTTTGATTGGTCCAAGCTCTGGCCGGAACTTTCACGGGTGACACGCTCTGGAGGGACAGGAGCTTTCTGGGTAAGTGCTCCATTTCCTCGCGCACGGTCCCAGGCTGACCGCCATCTCAGGTTTACAGCGAATTCCGCTTGACTAAATATCCCTCCCTTACGCCACTGATCACCGAATTCATGCAGGGTGAAGATCCGGCAACGTCACGAAACCCGACGTACGAGTCCGCTGTACGATGCGATGACGCGCGTGATGGGATTGTCGTATACGGCGTTCGGGCTGAATGTGAGGAGGAAAGCGACGAGAAGGCCCGCGTAGCCTTTCATAGCTATGATGGTGGACATGGTGGCATTGGAGGAAGACAAGGCTGACTGGAAATATTCTTAAAGGAGCGGCGATAGATGGTACGGGTTTTCTTTTGTGATAAATATAGGAGTTCTGAATGTGCATAGGTTCGAGTTTTGCTGTTCTGGATGTCGCTACTAGCAAATACATGTCCCTTCTCCTCATCTCACTTGTCGATTTCGTTCGCGCTGGCCGTTCAAGGACACGCTTGGGACTTTCATCAAAACTTTAAAAACAGGATCAAGAAGTGACTGGGCTTGAGCTCTAACCCATGATCTTTCAAACCATTACCAACATGTTCACCAAGCCCCCACTGCGTACGACGACCGGCTCATTCGCGCGTGTACCCCAAGAGCTACTCGACCTTATCATTTCCCACCTGATCGACGACACGGTCACCCTTCTATCCTGCGCACTCGTCCACACCACCTGGACCCGTATCAACCGGGATCGTCTGCCATCTCTCACGCTCGTCGTGTCCTGCCGTGCCCGTGCTAGCGAGCTCGCCAAGCTCCTATGCTCATCGCGGATACACTCTCCCTGTCTATTGCAGCCGTCACCTTTGTCGGCTAGCCGTATGAGTCCGTACGGGGGATGTCATCCGTGGTACACCACGACCGTACAAAAAGCTGGTCAGAGCTCTGCAACGCAACGACAATACAATACAGGGAAGAGGTGGAGAATGATGCTCTGGCTTGTATCGGATAGGCCCAGCTGTATTCGCTGACGCGGAGTGATCTACGCGTTGTACATGTTGGTTGTGAACGTCTCGCTGGTGGGGGGGTGATAAGGTGGATTGACGCGCACGCGATCGATGGAGAAAGCCACTATTGCGAAGACGCCGCTACTCATAGGATGCGGACGTGCGTGTAGGAATGCTATACAAAAGTTATACCTGCTTTATTCTTGAGGGGCAACAGCACAGCCACCAACCCTTTTGATTCCTTCCATCACTTGGACCATTGACAGCATTTGTTGCAAATCGATACCGACCTCGAATCCCAACGCGGACGTCTTGCCATAAGGCCTACAGACCCGCGCGGCTCCCTTTTTAGACGGGGATGATCATCCTACTAGCCTTGTTAATGCGGAGACGTCCCATGCTCGTTCCAATAATCGTGATTCATAACACTATCAACCACTTCTTTACCAAGCTCACTCGCCCTCGGGACCACTCGCATGTTACAATTGGCCTAGTTGGACTTTTTCCTCCAGAAATAGTCGATCTGATCATATCCCATTTCGGCAACGACACAACCACCCTTCCAACATTCACGCTCATCCATCCCACCTAGACGCGTATCGGTTGGCATCATCTCCCACGTCTAATGCTCGTCCCGTTCCAAGGAGCTCAACGCGCTGCTTTCTTCATCTCGGGAGACGCTTTCCCGTGCACCGCAGCCATAACATGTATACGTCGACTTACGCGGGAGCAGATTGGATTGCCTTGAGCTGCGCGTGTGTTTTCGTTTTGCGCGCTCCATGGGCCGGCATTGGATCTCTTCCGCCGATACATCGCTACTTGGGAGTAGAGGAACTGCGTTGATGAACGAATTCGGCTCAGGGCATGCGCTGGCGGAGGATCCTTACGGTAAACCTCTCGGGGATGACGTGTTCGGGGCGGATTGATCCAACTTGCTGAATTGTGGTAAGTTCTCTCGTACATGCCCGTGTTCCGAGTTAATCGCCGTTTATGATATAGGGTATCCGACTGTGGCGTTGTCTCAGTAAAAGACGTTCGTTTCATCTCGTCATACCATCAAGATCTCAAACTTTCTGCATGGACTCGCCTCTAAAATGTGGACGGCTGTGGCCTTTGCGTCCTCTCTCCTAACTGGGCAAGATCAATGGGCGCGAACAAGGGCGAATCATTGAGGATGGCAGTGGCCCGACGCGGTGACGCCTATAAAGAGGAGCATCGGTGTTGGTTCTCTCCGTACGAGATAATTGTGTTTTTAATTCATTTGCAGTCGATCATTTAAGAGATTACGACAAACTCAGATACATTTGACCGACTGGATCTTCTCCGCCATCTACTACATTCAGTTAATCTCTGGCCTGTCAGGCTGCAGGCCAGCTGTCTTATTTTTCTTCTTCTTGTTTTTCTTCTTCTTCTTGCTGCTCTCCCCAGGAACTACCAACCCACTTCCCGCCTCATTTGCTCGCACCATCGACTTCGTTAATAGACATCCGTCCGTGCCGGGCTTGAACCACTGGTATTTCTCTATCTTCCTAAGCTCATTCCACAGCTCAACCAGGCAGAGCAACCTGACTTTCTTCTTCCCAACCTGCACTAGAGCGTAAATGGCGGCTCTACGCTCTTCGGAGGTGCCCGACTTCGGGAAGATGCCAATCTCAAGATGACGATCCATCGTCGTAAAGTCAATGTTGATGAGGAGGATATCGTTCGCCGGGACATGCTTGTGGACACACTCGCGGATGAAGTCCATCCGTTTCTTTGCATCGAATTCTGCCGCATTGCGGATAAAGTCACGGTCTTGTGGAGATTGAATGTCTAACAGAAGGATCAGAAGATAGGTTGGAAGCGGCATCGGAGTCAGATACCCTTCTTGCCCAAGTTCTCACCGAGAGCGGAACAATCCAATTTGTGCTGTGGCCAGTCCGCTTTCTGGCACTTGACACTACAGTACCTATAGGATGCCCAGTGAGTAAGATGGTTTTAAAAGAGATGGGGTTGCCACCAAGCTCACCTCATATATTCACATTCACCACAGCGCTTCACCTTAGGCAACGGATTCATCGTTCGTGTCTCACACTGCTCAAACATTCAGTGGCTATTAGCGTACACAGAGAGGGAAAGTTCGCACCTTTTTGTAGCCACATTCCCTGATGGCTTCAACATGATCGTTGTAGTCGCGATAATGAAGCATTGTCTGGTAGTGATTGTAGAAATCCTTCCAAACAGAGTCGTCTTCCCGTGTCAAAGCTCTCAGAGGCTCCAGAAGGCCTGATCCATTGATGCTGGCCTCCGCAGCATGCAATACGGAGCGAAAGATGAGACTAGGTCCTAGTTATAATGAGTCATTCCTCGTACACCAAGGGTTTGATGGCACATACCAACAACTTTGTTGACAACATGAGTAATCACGGAAATAGATCTTTTCTGACCTGCAAACTGCCAGCGTGCCATCCAGAGATGCTTGATAAGACCATCCTCGACGGCCTTAACCAGGCTCACCACACTATCATCAGCGGATAGCAGGTAGTCAATGAGGACCAGATCGATAAGCACCTCTGCCGCCTTGTGCGCCTTGACTTCATTTAGCGCAACCTTGCAATTCTTGTCTGCCTCAGCAAGTGCACCGACGGCCCTTCCCACAGTGGCTAATGTCCCAGCCTTGTGTAGCGCCTCGCATAAACTCGGCATTTTGGCAAGCGATCCAAGAAGATACGCATCTTTGTAGATCTTGCTGGCATCTAACACCGGACCTGCAATGAGGTGCTCGAGATGGGTGGTGGCTTTCTTCATTACGGTCTTCGCACTCGCCCGTTGCTGGGCAGCTTCGAATATGATGCGATGACTGTTCGCCTCATCTTCCCGTGGTCGCGTTTCATCGAAACCAACGCTCAGAATGGCCACCGTTAGTTTTTCTTGTACGGCATGCGGGTCGGAAAACTCCTCCAGCTTCGGGTCATCCACCCATATATACCCAATGATACCAAGCACTGTAGCGCAATTGATGACTTCTTTGCAAAGAGAAGCAGAGGTCGTCGCGCCTTGCAGGGTGACCAAGACGGTCATGGTGCAAATGGACTTGGAGAAGGGGAACGGGCGCTCCGAATTGGCAAGTGTATCATTGAGATCCAAACTGGCATTGTAGAAGAAGACTATCCACTTCCATGCGCCGTCGCGCCAGGTATCCAGCATGAGAGACTGTAAGGTCTTTTCGCTGTGCTCCACTCTCTCGGTAAGCGGTTGGTACACCATCAGCGCGTCAAAAGCTGCAAAGACTTTCCACAAGTCATCTTTCGAAAGCCGCTGCCGGCATGGCGCGTCTTTGGTAATCTCGTAGTCCTTTGGGAGACATCCGGAGTTGAAAGCGCGAAAAAGGTATGCAATTTTGTGCGTCTGCACGAAGCTGGAAGCCACAGAGGCACCTCGCTGATGATAACCGAGTCGGGTAAAGTCCGCACAAATGGCGGGCGCTTTAAATGGGTAAGGCGACATGGTCAAAACAGTTGCCTGCCACTGTTCCTGATTGTTGTCTGATAGTGGTCGAAGGAAGGAAGGATGACGTACGTGTGCGGGGATCTAGGATAGTGCGTGTGGTCTTGACAGTGTAGAACAGAGAACAGAACGGGCTGCGACGGGGGTGATGATGGTACAAGTGATCGGTCGAAGCGCCCGAGATCCGATGTCCGATTCCCACACTCCTCAGACAAAGTCAAGGACTCGACTGCACAGCGACGATCTCCCTGCTTCTCCACTACTTGTCTACGTAACGGAGGGACGGACCTGACGTCGCTAGACAGCGGTTCACGAAAAGCTTGTCCGCTATACGTGGTCTCGGACATCGTGTTGGACACCCTTACAAGACATCGCCGGAGTAGGAGAACCAACTCGTTCATGTACATATGTAGACTAGAGGAAAGAACAAAGTTAAGATCTGGTGAATATCAGTTGGAAAACATCGTTTTTGAGCACAGAGAACACGTCTAGTCAGGCGCCGGCGCTCACCGAAACCAAAGCACAGACTATCAATTTGATAAGAATAGTGTCAAACTTGGAAAGCTTACCATGACGCGAGGAGAGCGCGGCGGCTCTCCACCGTGCGAAAGCGACCACAGCGATATCATCCATCACCAACTGACATCGCTTGCCCTCAAGTCGAGAACCATCCCGACCTCCCGCCAACTACTCGCGCCAGGTCTGTCGGGTCCGGTGCACGTCGTAGGGCCATACGAGGGCGTATCCCCCGTGGTACGCCTACACCGTCGCAGTCTGGTCTAAAGCAAAACATCAATTAGTGAAAGAATTGGTCAGATGTAATAAGCTCACCCTTGCATGACAAGGCTACCCGCGAAGTCCTTGCATCCCTGAGACATTCGTACAGGTCACAGTCGAAAAAGTCCGTGAGAATAACCATCTTCAACTGATCCCAAGCCACGACACACTCCATCGGGCTCACGCTACCAGGGGAATACCCCTCGAACCTCCCGAAACGCCTTACACCGCTTCCCATCCCACACACCATCATCCGCATAAAACTTCAAACTCTCCAACATCGGCGTCCCCACCTTCTTGATCTCCTTAAAGCTACAAAGGTATGCACATCTGATATCAGCCCACTCCCACCTCGCCGCCTTCTGCACGAGCAAAGCCACCGGACGCCGTGATCCTAATATTGGTTGAAGCAAGAACTTCGGAACTTGTTGGGGAATTATTCGGACGCCACGTTAACCAGCTCAAGCGTCCTACGCGAATTAAGCTCCTTAACCGCGCAACAGGCGAACATATCTCACCTTGAGGCATCACTTTCAAGCCATGAAAATCTTGAGACCACTTTAAGTAAGAAGCAAATTTAACAAGAGTTGTGTCCTCCTCGTGAATACAGTACACAAACCACGGTATTCATGTAAATGCAAGCGCCATGTGACGGGAGACGGTCAGCGACTGGTTTGTCTTACGGAATTGGGAGAATTCGAGGCGTCGGCGCGTAAGGAGAGGGCTGTTGGAGATGGCAATCAAAGGTTCGCGTACCTTCTGGATTGGGACTTTGGTTAGTCAGCGATAGTATATATAGTCGAGCACTTCCGGTTGTATTCCCCACGCGTTTGCAGAGCTCAGCCAAACGCGAATACTATTTGTTGCTCTTATTTCGTGGTCCTCTCCGAATAATAACAAGGGCAGCGTACGCTGCGGAGATGAGACCAATGATGGCGGGCCAGATGAGACTGAGGAAGTAGGTAAGGAGCATGTTGTACAGGGCGGGGTAGCAGTCGCGACGCATTCTGCTTGACGTTAGAGAGAAGAACGGCACGCCAATGAGGAAGACGTACAAAGAAGGGTTATGGGGCGAGGTCGGATCAGTCTAAGGTTGGAAGACTGAATTGGCGCGATCAAATAGAGTCCGAACGAGTCCACGATCAAGGGAATTGACGCACGATAACAAAGCAAACATGTACCACATTTGGAGGAGTAGGGCATGGTGTAGGACGACAACGAGGATTCGCGCCACTCCAAAACCAACGGCGTTCGATTCCTGGGCCTCTAAAACCCCAGGAGAGGTCCACATCCGGAATTTGGACGTCCAGAAAGACTGCAGGAGTCCACTGCCCATAAGAAGGAGATGGCAGAAAACGCCGGCCAGCCTCAACCAGGCATCCGGACGTTACAAAAACGATTCGGATGGATTCCTTGACCTCGAAAATGGCGGATACAGGATGGAACAAGGATATAAAGGCGTCTAATGGGTGGCTGGGATGAAGGAGAAGGAGGAGATAAGGGTGCAGCGCGGCAGGGAGGACTCGCGCACTCCGAAACCAACGGCGTTCGATTCCGGAGACAGTGTTTGGGCCTGTCAAGACCATGAAGCAATCACACAGAATCTATTAGAGCTGTCAGAACGACGTTGTAGTCGCTGGGAACAGCTACACACCTTCAAGGCAGCAGAGAACATCGACAATCCATCCAAAAATATCTCCCAAGCATCGACGCGAACATGAGGTAGGTAGGTAGGTAGAAGCCGGCACAAGGTCCCTATCAGGAACGGCCGGGTGTGAAAGCGTTATAAATGGCGAATTCCAGCTTCCACGCCCAGCATGCACTAAGTACTCACGGAGATATCTCCGCCTTTAAGAAGGTCGCCGCGCGCCTCTGGTGCACAGTCAGGAGCTTAAGGCTCCGAAACCGACTCAAGAGTCGGTCGCCAAAAGGAAAGTCAAGAGCAAATAAATTTGAGCAGAGGTAATGCTACGTTATGGTACAGTGCATCAGGAAAAAGCCTCCCAGGTATTCTGCGGAAAATCGGGGGCTAATTAGCCCTATTCTCAGAAATCATACTATTTCCACTAAGACATACGAAATAGTTGCAATAGTACAATCTTACCAGTAGCCCTAACTAATCTTAAGAAAAAGCACACATATCATAGGAAAGAAATAATGGTCCCCAAAAGAATTGAATAGATTCGCTAGGTAAATTGTACAGTTACAGTTGAGAACCTTGTAATTTGTTCAATCTGTGCTCCAAAACGGAAAGCACAAACTCGAGAATCAGTACTCTCTGGCAGTACACAGGCGGAACCATGATGAGGATATCCATTGATGCCCTGGACCCTCCATGGCAAAGAGACGCTGAGAGCGCATTCAACCAACATCTGCGGCCTGGTAAGTACGCGCTAAAACGATCAGAAGCCAGGGTGCATACTACTACATACACCTGGGTTCATGCCATCGATACTTTGCAACAAGCTTGCCGTTGAGAGGCTACATGAGAGCGTAGGTCGAGGAAGAAAGTGGCGGTCATCAGAATGGACAATAACGTGGGCGTAACAATAGTGGAGGGCCCAAGGAAGGAAACCTTTTGAAGGTCGTGGTGCGCGGTTAGTGACGCAGCCAAGTGAGTACACGTACAAGTCTAGTCCGGTCTGATCGTAGCTACAGAAAACACAAGCAGTTAGCGAACAAAAACGGTGTCGGGGCAAAGCAGAGCACCATTTCCAACTACATCCCAAAGTCGCGGCACCCTCTTCCATCGTTGTGGTCCCAATCTGCTTCTAGGGTCGGCATCTAACAAGTCGTCTTTTGTCCACGCGGAAGCCAGGATTTCCTGGTTGCCTGTGAACGCTTAGCGGTATCCAATTTCGACCCCCTTGAAATAAGTCCTCGTCATAGTGCCCTATTCTTGCCCACGGACACCCGCCGTCCAGAGAGGTGGATGGAAATAGCCGCTGATTGAAGGCAATGGCTTGAACGACGAGTTGAAAACATCTACTACTGTACACGATGAGCAAACGACACATGTGGAAGGACGACCTCGACATACCAAAAAGCTGGTCCACGACACCGCTGTCCAAGGCCGCTGTCGATTCCGCCTCATTCGTTATCGTTTCTAAGGCGCCGGATGGACAAGAAAACCTGCATAGAAACTGAGTCTAGTGTCGGTACATCGCCGCCAACGGTTATCCTCGCGTTGTAGCTGGCGAGTGTGGGAGAGTGCGACGTGCGCAGTGCTCCGGAAGCAATGTTCCACTTTTTGAGGCGGCAGCGGAAGAAACGAACGGATGGAGCTACATAGACGTTCTCAGAGTAGAAGGATGAGTGCGTCGTGGGTGGTTTAAGTCCAGCCAAGTCCAGCTTGATCGATCCAGACGCCGGTGGTCCGTGCGTGTGCAAAGCGCCCACGCATGGTCAACTTCGAGTCATTTTTTGAACTCCGCTTTCACGACCTTTCTCTAGACACTCCCCCATCCACATCTGCAACAACGCACAGTGGCACAGTCCCGCTTGCACATAGTTCGTGCGCTCGACCTTCAAGGACACCCTCACTTACCAAGATGGACGTCCATGGTGCGTGTACTCGCGCTGTAACGACAGTCTGACAGCGTCGTCGTCGCCGTCGCCTTGCGGACGTGTTAATAGCATGACTGATGGTCGTTGGTTCTTTCCTTCTCTATTCTACGTCTAGCTTTTCGCCCTCGCCGCATTTCTCGCCCCATCTTTTCGATGCCCGGGTTGGTTGTTTGTTTGTTTCTGTGCCAACGACCAACTTATTAACACCTCTATGCAGGTTCTCGTTTCCGATTAATGAGCGCTGCTGACTGTCGGTGCGTTCTGTCTACTCATTCTCGTACTTACCTGTCTTCATTCAGTGCCATAGGCCCTCTCGTATCTCCTACCTAGGCGCCATTGACACAGCGTGTCTGATGTCACCCAAGCCGTGACGGTCTTCGCGTCCCACTTGACTTCGTCGGGCCAGGTGCGAAGCCATGTCTGTTCTTCTACTTACTGTAGCAACCGATACATGGTCCTCCCGAGCAGGTATGTGTTTGTCTCTTCTATCTTCATTTGCTGATTGCCTTCTAGTGGCCCCGGTTCTTTCTTCCACGCTTCTCGGAACATGGAGATAACCGCCGCTATGGCCTACTGGTGGATGTGTCCTCCATGGTGTTTCGGGTCGCTTTATGCTTATGTAGCGCACGCCGCTACGCGCGCGCTGTTCTCGTGCTATCCGTGCCATTTTGTAGATACGTAGTACATCGTAGATAGGCCGTGTAGCATACTCATTTGCAATATTATGCCCTGTGGCGTGTTGCTTACTACCGTCTGCAGTAGGAATAAGACTCTAAATCTGTGTAATGGGCTGGGGATATGCTGCTGGATTGCTAGAGATTCTGGAGAAGTTGTTGGGGAATGTTGTGCTTTTCCCTGATAATCGAGCTGAAAGAGCAAGGGGACCTATTTAAAAAGTAAACTTCTGACAAATGGTGCTATTCTTTCTAATGGAGGCAGAATAGGCAGATTAGAATATGGCTATTCTCGAGATATTACGTGGGCACCTTTTTCCTGATGCCCATAGTCTGAGTCGCTGTCATCGTCATCACTACTGCCCGCCATTGGCGGGCGAGCTAGTGTAGGTCTTGCGCCAGGTATACGTCTCTTCCATGTGCGGAGCACTGGCAGAGGAGCACCACGCTTTGGACGTGTTGAGAGACGAAGACAACGCTGATGACGTCGTCAGTCTCGATCACTCTTGACAGTCGACCACCACCATGGCACGACCAGCTAGTAAGCAACGGAAAATCACGGCGGCAAATGATAAAAATAAAGCTTCCCGGAAGCCTCGCAGCGCCCGCTGCCTTTCCCCGGCGAGTCTTACTAAACTGCCATTTGACGTGCTATTGGAGGTGCGATATATTTGTATTTTTCGCATTTTCTTTCCTCAAAGACGCCTAGATTGGTGCCCATCTTACGCCGCTTGACCTGCTGTATTTGTGTCGCGTAAATCACGCGCTACGAAATGTGTTCATGATAAAGTCTTCGTGTGGGACATGGAAACAGGCCAGGGCTAACGCGCATAACCTGCCAGAGCCTTTCGCCGAGTTCAGCGAACCGGCGTGGGCGAATCTGGTCTATGTCCGAGTATGTAATGTAAGCAGCTTTCATGGCCCCGCTATTGCTATTGACTAATATCATCCCCAGTTTTGTTGGATGAAGAAGGTCATGCAACCGGACTTTAGGCTTCGCTGCAGAATCTGTGCAAAGTGCTCAGAGACTCAGTCTGTATCTCACTTCGCCTGCTCTACATTCTCTCTGATGGTATTTCAGCCTCCTTGCTCTGAGGGAATTCTTGGATGTCATGCCCGTAGCTGACCGACCCAATATCGAGATGGTTTTCAAACTGATTCCTTCCAACAATTGGGGTTTGTCCTACGCCTATGCCGTTACTTACTATCTTTGACCGTGCTTCAGTGTATCAAAGGCAAAAAGTGCATGACACTTATGTTCGTCTGACCGATTACGAAACCACGGAGGATGAAATTCGTCAGCTTCCCAAAGGATTGACTGAGGAGTTTGACAACAAAAAGCAGCGAGCCCGGAAAACAGTTATCAAGGTATGTACTTTCTTCCATTTTGACTGGTGTCTCAACAGGGCTCTACAGCATGCGAAACTGTGCGAAGACTGGCTGGATGAGCGTACGTCCGACCGAGACACAGAATTGAAAGCTGCCGGAAAGCAACGGCTGCAGGCGTCAGTCGTTCTAACTTGTCTTATGGCTTTATTCACAATGGTGTTGTACAGGATTTTGGATCGACTGTCCTCTATGGGATACGCAAAGGAAGTGCAGTACATGACTACTGCCCCGACTGGCTGGTTTGATTTCTCTAGATTCAAGTCTATCTATACAGACTTTCTTAAACTTCCAAAAGTCAAACAAAACCGCGTCCTCACTGACCGTGGTATGCGAATGGCCTTCTTGTTCATTATATGTTCATCAAGTTTACAGTGTGGCGCAATATTGAGCCTCAGGTTCTCGAGTTCATGGTCAGTGTGCGCACAATGTATCTGGCGCATGAACGTAAAGTTCTCCTTCAATCTCGGACGTCAATGGCCATCTCTGTTTTTCACTCCTACAAGGAAGCCCTTCCCCCGCAGACGCTATTCCCATACATGCCGGACTTTCTTGCCTGGGACGTCGTGCATGATCTGATTCATCGACCAGATCAAACTGCTTTAACGGAAGGCAGCTTTACAGAAATCCTTTCTGAATTGGATGACTTTGCCAGCAACTGGCGTTACTCCATACACCGTCAGCTTGCAGAAGCAGTTGGTCTGGATTTCGCTGAGCCGCATCCCGACATCGATACCTTGTCATCTGACCTCAAATTAGCTGCGACTGGGATAATCTGCTCTTCCTGCACATGTTTCCCCATCGACTTTTCTCCGTCTGCAGAGGAAGAGTTTACGAGTTCGAGAGGGTTGAAAGTCAGACCATTATTCTATCCCGAGGTGCTAACGCACAGGTGTGCTGTCAGCCAGATGCCGTTTCCCGGTTTCGATCCGGACTGGGCATTCGACGATGAAGCCAGTGAAAGGTCCTGGTTTTCACCCTTTCGGTCACTGTGGAGGCCGGGCCCATATGTTAAGCACCCTGTCGTGGCTAGGCTTGCGCAGAAAGTTGTCGCGATGACAGGTCTAGATGCGACAAGCGCGAGCGTGGCCGATATGGATGGATGTGGGGTTATGTTTGAATGCACATCATGTCGAGAGAGCGCGCGACATTTTCTTTTTAGTTGGCGCGAAATCGTAGGTCCCTGTCTCTCTGTATATTGCTCACAAGCTCATATCATGGTAGATACAACACGCCATGGTTGAACACAGCGTTGGGAGCGCGGATTTTGACCAGCACATCTCTGCCGTCCACACTTGGGGGCTACCTGATGGATGGGATATCACCGAAAGGACCTATGAAGACATCTTGTACCATTGCTTGCACTGTCGCGATACTCCACGGGAAGATAATGTCGGGGGTATTGAGCATGAGAAAATGATGGATCATCTTCTAGACAAGTAAGCGCTTCATAACCCAGCGATCTTCATTGTGTTCTGACACCTCGTTCTTCAGACACCAGGTACAGAGCCCACAGGAGAATACGGATTTTGAAAGTCTCCTAGGTAGTCCGAGCAAGGAGCATCCGCGCTGCGCTAAGATGACGCTGAAGAAACGCGCACAGATCACAGAGCCAGATGCATAGACACGTTTCATATGTTGTGGTGAATAACAACGGACTCTATTCCCGCATTATAAAATACTTGCTACTGATACTACTACACCTACGAACTGTGCTTGTGCTTAATGTGACAGCGATGCCGATACCTTCGTGGGGGGCACGTACATAGAAGACAAGAAAGGAGCTGCAAAAAGCGATTATAACAGCAAACGATCTAGAAGACCGCGATCCCCGCTGCTGCGAAAGGCGAAAGGCTTGATGGTACAGCGGCTGTGGCAGCTGTGAACGTATTTTTGCACTCTGAGACAGGAGTGTTTGAGTCCCGCCACAGCAATGTGACAGCATTAATTTTTGCACGCGGTTCTAACAAGGCTGAGAAGTCTCGAAAAGCTGTATCTCCTGCGAGATGACCCTTAAGGTTCCACTTTGGCAACGCCCCACTGCGTAGCCACACCAGGACCTCCCCCAAGGGACTCCTCCACTTTCTGGATACTCCAGAACAACGCGCTCATATTCCAAATGATTGGAATCAGGTCTAATCAAAGCGAGAAACAAAGCGATTGACGTAATGTGGATCAAGTCGCTGCTGTTGGAAGAGCGCCCAACGTGGACATTCCATTCTTCGCGAACGACATAATAGCGCGAGCGACGCTCAGCGCAGAGCAAGTGCAGAGAGAAATGTCCCAAAAGAAGCAAAGCTAAACATATTCCTGCAGTCGTTCAATGCAAAGGTTAAGATTTCCCGACGGACCTTAAAAAGATGCTGAAGGTAGCAAAAGAAACAGGAGTCAGGCCAGAGGGACTGGCGTTTTTAAGGAAGCGATCCGACAACAGCCCATCTGGTACCATAGTGAGGCCAATCCAAGGATCCGGCTACTGAACCACTCGGCGGCAAGTCGATGCCTGCGGGAGAATCATGACACCCTCCTCGGATTGCCTTGGTCATTGTTGTCATCTATCCGGCAGGTGAACCGGATCACGGTCATGTGACATGAGCCCGCGCAGTATTGTTAAAAGATATTTCTGGCAGACAACCATGGTATTTCATATTTTATTGTAAGACTTATTCATGACTGCACTCCATTTTATGCACTGACGCTAGGTTACTGTGTGCGGTTCGCGATCGAAAATAGGATTACAGGCAGTCATCCATTTTTGGACGAGCCAGCACGTGGCACTTTTGGCCTGCAGTTGCCCGTGAGAGATCACGGTACGGCACAGATGGATCCGCTAATCCCTCATGGTGCAGCCAAACAAGTCCAAACACTGGCAGAGGAGGAACAGTGGCAGGTCTGTTGCGACACACCACTGCACCATCATCTTCGACGTATGTATAATAATGGGGAAATGTTCGCTCTCATTCCACGTGCCGCATCCCTCCTTGTGGGGCAAGCCGAAGAAATCGCCGCACTCCTAGATGACCCAAACCACTTGTATCAGATGGCAATCCACGAGCCGCGTAGAGCTTTATCGCCAGGTACGGCGGGAGACTCTCGACACGATCGTGCAAACCCATACCCACTGTCCAGATTGATTCTTCGCCTTGGGTCAGGGATTACACGCCGTCCTGAAGTATATAAGGTGAAGCAAGGTATCCGTTCCCTCACTTCCTCGCCACTCACTGATCCTCCTCCTACCTCGATGTCAGAACCACCGATACTGAAAGAGCCAAAGTAGGTTGATAACTTGTTGAACGACTCTCTCATCGACGCTGATATCTTCCAGGGATCACATTGCAGAACTTGTAAGTCATGCCATGTTCGTTGCGCCACTGCGATCTACACCGTATTGACGGTTTTTCATTTCTACAGCAAGCTATGGCCGACCACCATGGTCTGTTCACTGGATTCCAGATTAACGGGACGCCTCGAGGCACGTCATACTCTCATCCCAATCAGCCTCAGACGCGAAGGTAAGCAACAGCATTTATTGTATTCCAATATCTTATTTTGCATCGATTCTACAGTCAACCGTCGCCTCCCGCCGGCCCACTTTTTCAGTCTAGCGCTGGAACAAGCTCTCAGACAGCCCCCCATGCAACCTCCGTGCCTCCTCGATCCCCTCAAGCCTCTGAGTTCGACACGGTGAGCTATGCACTATACACCTGTTCGATCACGCTGATGTCTGGCTAGGAATGTTCTCGCACAGAGTCCGTTGTTGTACGCGGCGGCAGCGCAATTCCAGCTTCATCCGCAACAACAGTCAACAACAGTCGGCTGCGAGTCAGCCACATTCCGCCGTAATCAGTCGCGTACGGGTCTTATCCCCAACAGCTTTATCCGGCTCAGTCTCCGTACGGCGGACATAACCCTCGTAAGTTCTCCATGCAGGTAGTATCACTAGAGGCCTCATATATCGTTATGCAGGCAGCCAGTCATACTATCTGCCGACTCAATACCTGTACCAAGGCCACCACTACGGCCAGGTCGCTGGATTTGCACTACCATCACCCGATTATTCTTACCATGCCTTTATCTGTTGAGTTATCCCTTGCTCTATCTCTTACAGTTCACCAGTTTCGTTACGATACATTCACGATCCCAGCCTCTGACACGCTCGCCAGACGTAGTGTTCCCTTTTTTTCCGCTACGCTCCATGCCTTGACCAAGGACGTGTGACGCCAGGCGCTGGTGGTGCAAAGGGAATTATGTAGGATTCGGCGCGCGGCCCCCACAAACTCGACTACCCTAACAAAAGTCAGTCATCATGGCCGAATGCGCCCCATCAAGATGCACGGCTTGCTCATACCCTCAATATCAAGGTCAGCCTTTGCTCTACCTCCAATTGAATGCGACGTCATTCTTCTACAGTCACCAGTGTCGAAGCCCCGGGACACGCACACGTGACCTCGTAAAAGGAAATTTCTTTATCTCATCTTGATCTCATGTTGGTGGGCGTAGGGGGCGCACCTTTGTTTAAAGTCACAAGAATCATGTAAATAATGAAACTGCATTTAATTGTAATATTAAACTACTGCTGGTGGGGTTGGTGAGGAGGATAATAATAGAATGGTGTGCTGGGAGTATAGTATCGATAGTATGTCGTGGGTGTAGAAGGAGGAGGGTACGGGAGAGGAGGGTATTGATAATACTGGGGATGGTATACGGGCTGAGTGATTGCGGGTACCGGCGCCTGCAGATGGGTCGCGTCTGATGCCATCGTTGCCGTCGCGCCAGGCAATGATCCAAAACTCGGGGCTGTTGTAGATGATGTCGAAGCTGATTGTTGCGGTGTTTGCGATGCAGAGTAAAGAGAATCAATCAACGCTGGCTTGTTACCTGTCCTCCGAAGTCGGTGATGAATGCACAAACCTACGAGTTCATCGCGACGGAGAGACTCAAGTCCGGCAAGATCACTAATATCGAATGTCTCCACATCGAAGTCATCGGGACGGCGGCCTGGCTTTGATGGACGAGTCGAGGAAACTGCAGAGGCACTAGTACTGCAAAATAATAAATCAAATTTTCATGTAGAGCTGATGTGAATACGCACCTTGCTTCCACGCTTAATGCATCAAGTCTCGCCTTCTTTCCGGACTGTTCCCCACCCGCATAAGGATCCGTATGCTTTCGCTTGACACCCGTCTTTCCATGCCAATAACTCGACGCTTGACTCTTGGAGCGTTCCCCATAGATGTCGCTGTCTCCTTCCAGGCATTAGATTGGTTCGGGGCGACTTTCTGTTTGACTGGAGGAAGAATGCGCGGTGAGGCTGCTGGAAGCGCCGCTTTCATCGTTGAGACTTGCTGTTGAAGCAAATCTAGAGACTGAGAGTCCGGATTGGCCTCCAGATGGGCCGTGATTGCTTTGAGATCGCGAACGAGCTGAGCTGAACGTGCAGCATCGATGCCGGTGACTACAGGTGTGATATCGTCAACTGGAGCTGATCCAGAGTTATCGTCCTCGTTGTCGTCCTCTGTCGGCGTTGCGAGGCTGTCGTTAATGTCGATTGATGTGTCGTCCATCGATAATGAAGTCGATGATAGGGTAGGCACGTCGATACCAGTGCAGCTGGCCGGATAATGGAAGCGAACGGCAGCAAGGTGTGGGCAGTAACGTAGGCGGGGGTGTTCGGGGCAGGTGCACGAAGAATTAGGAACGGATACAAGATGGCGGATGGAAGGATCAGATCGTGATTGCACCTGAAACGATCCCGGCGTCTCAGTAAGATTAATCGCCGTTTTCGGGATCGACCGTTTTCGGGATCGACGAAGCGCGCTCATTGACACCGAGACGCGCTGCCTCCTCGAGATTATGCCCCTCAACACCCGCAAGTTGACGCTGGTGTCGCGCTTTGTAATATTGCATAACATCGTTCACGAGAAGATGAATCAAGTGATCCATTCGACGATTACGCTTGCCATCATTAAAGTACGACTTCAACATATGATGCCATGCCTCTGTCAACATATTGGTGTCCGACTCTTCAAATATCGTACGCCCAGCACGGGCGTACAAGGCCCACATAAGCTGGTCCTCCATCCAGTACGTCTTGAGATACACTATCACTGAGGCCGGACATTTCTCGGGACCAAGCGCTAGGATAGTTGACCAAATCTCGTCGAAGAGACTCTTAGACTCGGCGCGCACTAATCTCTTCAGCAGGTCCCATAGCTCCGGGAAGAGATCAATGCGGAAGTGTTGCTGCCATGCATGGAGGACATGCCAGTGACAGATGTACAGAATGATGCCGACATAAATGATTCGGATACCATTCATTTGCCCCGGATCGTGATCCCCCATGAAGCGGCTGGGAAAAACAAGTGGGTTCCAGCCCCGCACTGTCCAGGGAAAGAACGGGCTCATGTGGAAATCAGCGTTGGGTAAGATGGATATGGAGACACTTCCCCATGAAAAGCAAAGTTCACGATACCGCCGTCAAAATTCGGAGGAGTGCATATGAGGGTAGATATAGAGTAATTGGCCACGAGTTGTCTGTTTTCGAATGAGGGGTGCGGCACTGTTGGAGCGAGTGCCGGGACTAGCGTGCCCGTGAGCTCTTCCTGGCTCGACGGAACAGGAATCGGAATGTCCAACGTCGTCACGTCCAGCGAAATCACCACATCCTTGGTAACACAGTGCGCGACGCGTCCATCGCCGTTGGCAAAGACAGCCGAAGCGAAAAGAAGTACTAGGAACCCAGAGATCATGGAGAATAAGGATGAGGATATCTCTTCTCAGGCCCAGTCTATTATATACCACAGAACGCTACCAACAGACTGACGGTTAGTACCCCGACACGTACAAAAGGGCGCGTACTTACATGCATCACATGATACGATGAATAACGACCTGGATATCATGATAGAGACAGTTCGCCCTTTGGCCGAGTCTTTGACTTTTTGGCAACGCCACGTGGTTCCCAAAATGGGAATTTTGTCACGTGCTCCTTATCGCCCCTCAGTTGAGGCGCGTTCCCGCCTTTTGTTTGTCCTGCTATTATTCTTCATTGTGCTATATACCATGTGACTATATTAAACCTCCTTTGTTTCCAATTTCTTGCTTGTGTCCGCGCCATGTCGTTCACTGTAGGGCGCTTCCGCGTTGCCCCCGCTCCCGCTCCCGCATCAGCACCCCATCACACTCATTCAGACCATCACGAACACCACGCGGGCTCAGTAAACTCCTCCCAAGCACCCAGTACTACTTTAGATGCAACCAATGTGCCAACATTCACCATTACTTCCTTTGCTACTGCTGCCTCCGACTCCTCCTTCAGTCAGTCACCTTCCGACGCGTCTGAAGATGACGAGAATGATCCCGAGAACGCTGAGCCTGATGGCCAGATTGTCAGGCACTCGTTTGATCATGATCGTGCCTCCGGATACTATACCGAGGCATGGGATTCCCTAGATCACTTCGAAGTGTGGAGACTGGCACTTCAGGAATCAGAATGTGTGGAGTTTACACGTCGCCAGATTGTGAAGAACAAGGCACCTGAGGAGTTGCAAGTGTGGTTGACGCGACAACGGTTCACCTGTGCACGAAAAGGCGGCAAGGAGGGAAATCCTATATCAAGAAGACGGATCGCAAACCCAAAGCTTATTGTAAGCCAATAGAGGGCGGCTGCGATAGCTCTATCGTTATTAAGACATATCCGGATACTCCCATCGTTCTCGGACTCTACAATCCCTCACATTCCCATCCTATTCATGCCCAGAATGTTAAATTCACTGGTCTCAGCAAAGCGGTCCGCATACTTATCGCGGAGAAGCTCAAATTAGGTATTGGTCACCGCGAAATCGTACGTTTTCACAGTTCTATTCCATTAACGTTGCTCATTTCTCCTTTAGCTGAAACAAATTCAAGGGACGGCCTTCGACAACGCTGCTGAAGTTGATCATCTTGCCACTTCTAGTCGCGATCTTCTTGTCAAGCCGAGAGACATTGGCCGAATTCATCGTGTACATGTCAACGACGAAGTGCGGCTTGATGACGATGACGACATCTCAGTTCTAAAATACGCGGAGCAGCTGAAGAACAACGGTGACAATGTCTTTCTGAAAGGCACAACTGATCCTCTCCCATCGGGACAGTATTCTGATGGCCTTCGACCCAATGCATTCATTTTCATCTTCCAAACGCACTATCAGTCATCTTGCTTTCACCATTTTGGTCATAAGCGACTGGCATGTATCGACGCGACTCATAACACATCTCAGTACCAAGCCGCAAGTCTTTTCACGATCGTGGTACGCGACAACTGGGGCCACGGCATGCCAGTTGCATTCATGATGTGTTCTGATGGCACTCAAGCTAGGCTCATGTGCTGTCTGTTGTCAATTCAAAGTCGCCGAAGGCGACTTCTATTGGCCCGCGAAGCGGGCTTAATGTGCTCACCTGGCTCAGTTGTTATCCCGCGTGCCGTAGGCATGCTTTTTTATCGAGAGCCACCGTTCCACTCCCGCACCTCGCATTATTCCTTGATGCCTCGCGTTGCGTATGTCCACGGATGTGTAATCCCTTTGAACTCATTTGCAATTTTCATTCATACACTTACTCTTCTATCACTCATACACACACTCACTATGCATGTCCGAACTCTCCTTCTCGTTATATAATACAAATACTTTACCTCTATCTACTTCTTGCTGCGGCTTCTCTTTGAAACTGGGTGCCCACATGGGCAATAGATATACCCTCCTTTACCTTTGCAGTCGAAGGCCTGTGCACAGCCAGCTTCTTTACATGAGAGACATGTCCGGATACGAGGACCTGGCCCGCGGACGGTGGATGCCGGATGCAGTAATGGCAGACTTGTCAACGGTGCGCCTATCTGTACTGTTGAAGATGTTGATTCAGATGTTGATAACATGATGGAAGTGGGAGGTGCTGCTGGAACTGTCGGGGAGGTATTCTGATCTGTCACAAGTGTGGTGTTCAGAGTAGACGTCGACATTGCTGCTGTTTGAGGTAACTCTGCTGGAGAGTGAAGTATTGGATAGTACAGGAGGGGATTTGGATTATTTGGATAGAAGGGTGAAGATGAACCCTGTGCGCGAGCTAACGCAATCCGTCCGCGCTGAGTGATGAGTGGGCGTGTGTTCGATAATCCTTCTGACGCCGTCTCGGATGTAGTAGATGCAGCTGTACGGGCCATCGGATTGTGCTGTAGATCTGACCGCTTTCTTTTCAATGCTGCTGCTCGTTCCCTCTGACTTGGTACGGCTAATGTCAACTCAGCATATATATAGAACATCAGCAACTGTTCGACTTACCTGCTGATGACTTTGGGAGTGAACGAGCCTCGGGAAGATCATCTGCGATACGAGAAGTGTCTTTCAAGATGGCATTCAAGGCTTTGAATCTCTCCGAATTGGATGACATGGTTGCCTTCTCAGCACGATAATGTGACCAGGTCTTGTAATGACGTTCCAACTGTTCGGGGAGTTTATAGAAGATTCGCTCGTGAATAGTCGACGACGACTCCGGACGTGTGTGCACTAGACCGTTCCAATGTCGTGCCATAGCTTCGAAGTTGACGATCTGGCCTGTCCCATTTGCTCTCGTTGACCCAGACTGAGTAAAGAACTTGTTGGATTCCAGAAGTTCCGTGAAGAGAAGGAATTCAGCTCGCGTGTGGATAGGTAGCACAGCATGAAGCATCTTCTGACGTTCCTTGAGATAGTCATAGGGACTGATGGGACACGTCACAAGATGTGAGAGAAGGTAGACGGGGTATCCTCGATATGTAGGTGTTCCAATCACTGCTGAGCGGTCACTAATCTTCATCTCATAGAGAGATGCTAAGGATTTGGGAACAGGAATGATGCCAAAGCTTTCTGATGTTTCGATCCGTGTCGCAAGGACGTCGGGAATAGGGAATGACGGTGAGATGTCGAGTCCAAGAGCGAATTCCACGATCTCATCTGATAGCCAAGTATCGTAATGGCCAAAGAATTTCTTTCCTGTTCGATTGAAGAACCCAATCTAAGTACAAGTGAGAAGTATGAAGCAAGTTATCAATGAATCAAACTCACGGAAGTATTGCGACGATGTCTGATATTCCGAAGTAGTGCATCAGTCAATTCGGGAGAGGCCTGCAAGGAGCCAAAGGTACGTCGAATGGCAGTATGCAGTCCACCTTCGATGCCACTAGTTCCACGAATGGTACGATATATATTGAGACCATCACGATCCTTTCCTTGTAAGAAGTACATCTGCACACCCGGCGGATCAGAGAGGAGTCCCATCAGAGCAACTCGGATAATCGAGTCAGCTTGACGCTTCGCAGCCTCAGAGAAAAGCGGGCCTCGGTGTGGTTCGACTGAGCATTTAACATCTGCCCAGGTTTCGAACAGTAATCGTAATCGAGGAACAAGAATGTCGGGCTGTGGAACTGCTCGACGAATACGCTTCCGCAGTTTATCAGGCTGAGAACGAATTGCATATGAGAGTGAGATTCCCTTCTTCTTGTATACCTCTCGAACAGCAGCTAGATCCTCCTTGTGCAACATCCAAATCGCACACGAAAACTGTCGTGCAAATTCCTTGAAGGCGGAGTGTTGTTTAGAAAGTAAACGAAGAAGTCGATCGTCAACATGATAGATGTCCTCGAGTGTCCGGGTTAGAAACACCTCATATCGGCGATTTTCCTCATTCGTATTATCTGACTCTGATTCGAGTTGAGTATTGTCGTTCTCATCTTCATCATCTGCCTCCTCTGTAGAGCCTACGGCAGTTGAAGGTGAGGAAAGAAAGGCATCGATTTCTTCATCGGCGAGATCGGCGAATACGAACTGGGAGTAGTCGGTACTTGTGGATGATACAGGTGGAGAAACCGGAGTTTCAGATATGCGAGTGCGAACAAAGCGTTTCTGCACCATAATGTCGAAGGAGGAAGAAGTATTAGATGCGAGTTCAGCTAATGTTCTGCTATGCAGCGGAACGATGTAGCCAGGTACGAGAACCTTGTCAATGGAAAGGACAACGCGGGCTTTGGTTAACTTGACCGCCGTTTGTGTCTTGTTTGAATCGTCGGTACCGATCTCATCGTCATCGTCATCGTCCAGCTCTGCATCTTCCGCCGCCGCCGCTGTACCTTGAGACTCCAATGGGCCCTGATGAGTTGAAATATGAGCTTCTGCAACAGGCCTCTTGCCTGAATACAGATGTACGAGATGCCCAGGGACGATTTCATCGAGTGGTTGACCAACTGATGCTCTCGACGATAGTGCATGCCATAAGCGAAGACTGGCAAAAGCATTAAGAGCGGCGTATTGCTTCTGCTGATCTGTAAGTTGGTCTCGAGACCAGCGAGATAGCCGAATGGTGTCGTCCTTGTCAAGACTATGTTTCAAGACAGTTCCGACAAGAAAAGCCAGACCGACCGAGGCATCGGTTACTGCACCTTTCAACTTGGCAAAGTGACCGAGATCGAGATAGAATGCTGAGGTGAACTGTAGGCGCGTCCGGAGTCCATGAAATGACCAAGCGTCAGATAGGCGATGAAGATTGTCGTGAACTCCATGTCCAACGAAGATAACCTTGTTCGACAGGAACAGTGCACGTAGATTGGACGGGACATGGAGGAATGAGTGCAGTTTCGTAACCTGCAGCATGTTAGACACACTACTTATGTTCAGCAGTAACATACCTTGAAGAGATAGATGTGCTCATCGAGAGCAATCTGAACTAAATCTACATGTTCGGTACGTGGATTCGAAGGACCGGCTTGTCCAGTTGTTTCGGTTTCGTATCTGATATCAAGCCCAACGATGCAGCTGTTCTCTTTTGTCTCAATCAACCCAAGAAGGGTGCAACACGCTGCATCAATAAGGTCAGGAGCATCATAATATTGTACGTGACACGACGGGGGCAAGGACAAGGGACGGAGATGCGAAAACGGATTCAAAGTAACGTGCTTGACATTTTCGGCGAGTGACGGTGTCGCAGTTTCGTGAAAGGACAGCTCAGCTATAGGGTACAAATGAGAAACAGCCTCCAAACAATATCTATACTTCCTTACCGGATGCATTATCTGAATACACAAACTGAGTTGGTGAATGACCGTGCTCCTCAAGTCCCTTCCAAAGACCCTCATACAGCCCTTCAAGATAATTCAGCCGCTTAGTCAGAGTCAGCGCCTGAGCTCGACATTCTTCAAACTCATTGACTGTCGAATACATAGCGACATGTGTCGGTTGCCCAAGGAGACGAGCGAGAAACTTGATGATCTATGTTTCGAGAGATATTAAACGACCGTCTCCATATCCAAAAATCGACATACCTTGAAAGTGTGATCACCGGCAAGACAAGAACCAGGTAAAGACGCCATAACTCGGTCGAAAAGCTCTAGATGTGCCCGCATCCACTCTGTGAAAACTGCCTTGCAGTAGCGCACAGACGGATGAGTGCCCGCAAAACGCGCTCGATCGCCGAAAGGAGAAAACTCTGTTGGGGTTGGAAGCGAATACTTGTCCTGATGATGGCTGTAGAAAGCGAGGTATGAGAGCTCCCGAGTGCTGTGATCAAGATGTCGCATTTCACATAACAGTTCGGAAAATGGACGAGGACCGAAACGCGTAGCATACAGCGTTCGCATCTCAGCCATCATGCATTTATCGACTCCCCCACGAGCAGTAAGATACACTGTGGAAGGGTTAGTACAGCTTTGAAGAAGCATGACAGGTTAAATATCCTTACCCGGAAAATCATTTTGAAGGTGCCGAGGCAACTGCGCGAGAATCCAAGGATCCGTTCCCTGAAAACTTTTACCGCAGCCGGGGCCATTCTTGCGTCGCTTATTACAAAGTAGTCGACGCGTGAAAAGGAAATATTCGCGGTGAAGACCTTTTACGCGTCGTGCGATTGGATCATCGTTATAGCCTAAAAGCAGTTGAGGAAATAGATTGAAAACTAGAAAACAGCACATACTATGTTGATTCAAATGTCCTCCGCATTCACACTTGAAGATGTCGGGTGCTCCGGGAAGAAGATGCGGAAGCCAAACGAATATATCCAGGAAGTAAAGCGAGTTCGGTGAAACGTCTCCTGTCTTAAGTAGCGACTCATGAAGAGCGAAGACTGGATCTCGTGGTCGGCGCCAGTACGTCCCATCGATGTAATTTTGAGGTCGCTTCTTCATATCGATTTCCTTCAAGATTTTGGTGCGCTCGATTTTCAGATATTCGTATAGAACTCCCGTGTTTGCTTGGTCGTCGTCCGATTCCTTCTCCAGCTCCTCCGACTCGTCAACATCATCACTCTCCTCCACCGCGTCATCGAACAGACTGTCGTCGACTACCGTTGACCGAGCATCGATAGACCTTTCAAGCTCGGATATATTACGTCCTTCTCGCTGAATGTTGGCCCATTCCATTTCAGATACGCGTGCTGATGCGGGAAGATCCAAAGTAGCATGAGCAGCAGTAGGAATAGCATATAGGAAGGCAGAGGGTATGCTGGTTTCTTGAGTCGCGCGCCGCGTAGTAGTAGTGGACACTGCCGCCCACATTTCTTCAGACGGGTCTGCTCCAAACTGGGTGTCGAAGTCGAGTTCATCTGCCGAGGGTGTTGATTCTGCATCGAGTTGTGCAGCGGACACGTCAGTCATTTGGATGTCCGTGCGCGTACAAGGTGTCGAGGATGTAGAAAGCCCTACATTCAAAAGATGTAATAGTCAGTAAGGCAATGCAGGCTTGGCATAATGAACACACACCTGAATTTCCAGCTACAGATGAGGCTTCCTCCTTTTGTCTCTCCTTTCCTTTTCCTTTTCCACCAGATCCAGGCAATCCAACGGCGGGCAATGGTTTGATGAGGTAGCCGAGGATGCTCTTGTTGTTGTTGCTTTTGCTGGCTGCGAGTTTAGAAGCATTTGATGGACGTCCAGCATTAGCGCGTGCACCCCCGCGGCCGGACATAATGATAAAAAGATAAATTTACGCGACGACGAGGCGACGCGAACGATGTTGGCAGTCAGCGAGTCAGACACCAAAAAAGCCCCGCGTGAGAACTAACTACTGTATCTATCCACGGCAGCGTCGGCTGCTAAGTCCGCATTTGGGGTTAGCTAACTCCAAATCGGGACTTAGCAGACAACAGGCTTAGCACATGAGCCCGTTCAAGCTACCATCACGTTCTTCGTTCTTTGTCAATCCCATCCCTGTTTCGCCTAAGAGTCCGTTCGGATCATTCTGCCAGAATGCAGAATGCAGAATGCACTGCCACCTGAAGAATGCGGAAGCTCGGACCGCGC
>QLPD01001688.1:0-16546 GCA_003314085.1 Hymenopellis raphanipes | reverse complement strand
CTGGGGATTCTTTTCGGTTCTTTGGGGCCCGCCAGGCCGGACCCATCACGTCCGTACTATGTATGATTTTTCGAACTTATGTTCACGAAAAATACTCATTTTTCCCACGGCTACCTTACAAAGTTTCTTCGAGTCACCAATCTGCTTTAATTTAGTATCCCAGTAATGTATTTTACTATTAGAATGCATTTTGTGAAGCAATACAAGTCGTCGTTGCAATGTGCAGTCAGCGTGGTTTGAACTCGAACTCGAAAGCGTTGAGTCAGCACAGCCACAGAGCGCGTCTTGATCGCTATCGATGACAATCGATACCACCAAACGCGACTACCCCAAAGCCCATCGTGCAAGACAACGCCGCCCTATCCCTGACAGCGAACGATGCTTTTACCCAAGCCATAGCCCCAAGCTTTAGCTTTCACCGCACGCCTACCACCGGTCTTGCCTCCAACGCCGTTCAGGACGACGACGACGACAACCACCGCGCATCCCCCCGGCTCCCGTGTCGACCAAGTCGGCGTCCAAGTTCCAAGCAGTCCTCCCCAATGATCTCCCGAGCCTCATTCAGGCGCCGTCGGTGTTATTCATCGACATACGACCCCATGCAGCCTTCACCAATGCTCATCTCCCCAATGCCCTCTCCCTTTCCGTACCATCCACGCTGCTTAGACGCCCTCTTTTCTCGCTAGAAAGGCTTGCAGCAATGCCCTCATCCACATCCCAGTCCCGTTTTCTTAAATGGAGTCAGATCATCGTGTACGACGCCGACTCTGCTTCTTTGCCCGACGCGTCTAATATTCTAGGACTACTTGGGAAGTAAACGACCGGCGTACAGTGGTAAGCTCTGTTAACTACAAGGCGGCTTTCAAGTCGTTTGACGAGATCATAGAGACCTCATCGACCAGAGCCCATCGCGCCAGAGTACACGTCGACTTCCCCTCTCCAAACCAGTCTACTCTTCCCCTCTTCCTTTCATTCCCCGCGACTCTCCTCACCAGTACCCCCTTCCATGTCCCATCTCCCATTTACAACCCCTTCTTCCTTCGAGACGGGCCGCCAATATGTCGAGCTTTCGTAGTTCTTGTAGACCGAGAATAAACTTCCTTCCTTCCCCTTACCATGAGTGAAACGACGCATAACAGAGCTCCCCTTCCAGTGGTTACGGGACATGGCCTCGTCTACGCAGGAGCAGAACGTCGAAGAAAGCATGGAGATTTTATCGCATACAACTCGCCGACCAACGCCGGGTTATGGCGCACCATTCGCGGCAGTCTCACTCGACGTCCACCAAGCCTTTCCCATTCAGCATAACCGCTGGTGTTGAACAAGGTACCAAGAACAGGAACTCACATTTGTTCTCTACTAACGACGATCAGGTATCCCTTTGAACATGCCCGTGTACAATTCCAATCCCGCAATAGACGACACTCGACCGTTAACCATTCCTCCCGTTCCAACGATTTCGACTTTACCCTCAACGACTATCCAACCCCTGTGCACCCGCCGCACCCAACGGCCTCTGGATGCCACATTTAATGACTTTTGGACGTGAGTGTTTACCTTTTCGGTCTCAAACCTTATCCATTCAACATATTCTCTAGCCTCGTGTGGCAGCAGAACGTGCACGTTATTGTGATGCTGACTCGTGAGATTGAAGGGTCCACCGTCAAGTGCGGCCGTTACTGGCAAGAAGCCACTTATGGGGCTCTCCGCTTACAGCTAGTCACCTGTGAAGGGCAAGAGGATCCTGGAGACACGCTTTCTAGGGGTGGCTTCTTCAATTTCGACGCCGATGGCGCACAGCGACATTCCATGATCAAACGCACCTTCACCCTGACGAATCTCGACCTCCCTCATTCGAAGCCGCGGCAGATTGTCCATTTCCAATATTTAGACTGGCCGGACATGAACGTACCTGATGATCCTCGCGGTATTCTTGGATTGATTAAAGAGGTCGGCAGGAGCGTGGATGAGAGTCAATTCCGGAATGCACCAGATTCTCCTCCGACATCACCCCCTCCCTACGGCCAGCTTGGTCTACAGGATTTGGAGATAGACCCACGTACGGGTATTGCGAGGTATCAAGGGAACGGCACCCAGCCTCTGTTATTGCACTGCAGTGCAGGTGTGGGCCGTACTGGTGGTTTCATAGCCGTTGACGCCGTGTTGGATGGACTACGCAGCGAGATCCAGAAGATGTATCAGTCCACGTCACGTCCTTCATCTTCATCTTCTTTGGATAGAGACTCGGATGGTGATGTGGTGATGGCAAATATTCGAACGGTGCCCATACCACCAAACAAAGTGGGCGATGTTCTGCACGTCCCCCTTGTGTCGGTTTCGCCCTCGCCAATACCTGATTCGCTGCCACGACAAACGACGACGAAGCAATGGGTCGAGCATGTTGAAGGTGTGACTTCGGAGTCTGACGGTTTGTCTTCCTTCGAGAACGGAAACACCTCTGAAACTTCTTCATCGGAAGAGTCTTCGCTTTTTGGCTTCCCCAGAAAGAGGAGCACGAGGAAGGGCACGACGGACGCTGGTAGTGGTAGCGGTTACACCACTGCTTCATCTTCCCTCGACGGTCCGAACCCTGCGGATGGTTTAACGAAGAAGCGCGGTAGCCTCGTTGGCGGTGGTGAGTACATCGGTGTAAAGAGCTTGTTAGGACAGCGGCTGGAGGAAGAACTTCCTCGTCTGAGGACATTTTCAGCTCCCGAAAGTCGCGATGAAGCCCCCCCTCCATCGTCCCGCAGTGCCTCCCCATTTGTCCGAGAGGAAACTAGCTCGTGCTCATGCGTAGGTTCGCCGCCGCCCGATACCATTACGCCTACTCCGGCTCTCTCTATGTCTCCTCCGCCACCACCTCTGCTCAAAACAATTGCCAACTCTGCGCCTCCCTCTACGATGACGAACGTGGACTACAAGGAGCCGCGACCCATGCATGTCGATGCCTCTCCGCCGCTGTTAAGTTCCTATGAGGAGCCAATGTGCGAGATTGTGCAGGATATGCGGGAGCAACGGATGAGTTTATGCCAGAGTCTGCGACAGTATGTCTTTGTCCACGCGGCTGTCATCGAGGGTGCTTTAATGGTGCTCGACGAGGAGCGAGAGAAGGCTGGAGTAGAAGACGTGGCGTTTCCCTTATCGCAGCCATCGTCTTTACAAATCAGTGCGCCGGTGTCGACTCCGAGCATGTCAGTGAATGCGGATAGCGGCTTGTCATCACATGGTAAAAGAGGCGCCAGTCCTACGGAGCTGCTCAAAGAGGATTCGCAGGGTGGGGTACTCACGTCTAAACGGCCCTCTATCAAGAGGAAGCAGAGGAGTAATGAAGCGGAGATGTACGTATATCCCAGCAGGAAGGCTTCTCCTGCGAGGCGGACCTCACCCGCGCCGGAGGAAAAGCTGCAGTTGTGTTTTGAGATTGGTGAGTGTTTGTTTGTGTGAAGAATGTGAATCTAATTCTGTTCTACAGGTTGATCATTTGTTTCGGTTCTCAGAGTCCAGACTATTCAGCATCACACCACGCCGCGCTTCCCGCCATCATCCCTCACAAACAAAATGTGCATTTATATCTATCTATATCCATCAACCATCCACCATCGGATCCCAGCATGTATTTATCTGCCTATTTGTCTATGTTGTGTTATCCACCTCACCACCCATGTATCGTGTGCTGTAAAGGCAGTTATTGTTTTTGCATATCTGTATTAGTTAATAAAGTTGCATCATACCGAGGTGGGGGTTGCTCTCAGTGGCATGTTTTGGCTGAAGGTGCGTCATCTATTGCAAAATGTCCAAGCAGAGGTCGTTGAAGTTCTTGCCCGGCATGATTTCTATTGTGCCGAATATGACACTCAGGGCGCAAGTAGAATAAAGCTCGTGAGTCGTCTCAAAAGTACTAGTGCTCATGCTTCTTACGAAGAACCAGAATTTAGCGCGAAGTTGCAACCAAAGTATGGTCCCGGCCACATAAATCAGTGCATCACCGATGGCGTAGCATCGTAAAGCTATCCTTGGATCGCTTCAGAATTTCAACACTCGGGATCCCTCTACCTTCACCACAACCGCGCGATTGAAGTCTAAGAACGTGAAGTTCGCCGGAAGGGTCCCGAGCCAGACCGACGGTCAAGCAGCCAAGCGACTGACAAACCAGCCAATTGCACAGGATGTAAAATGGCGTGTAGACGGAGTGCACTCACACAGGCTCTGTTTGAACATCACCTGGAGGCCGGATGCCCGCGAAAGTTGTTCACCGACAACAAAGCTGGAAGGACCTTTGTGGCGCTCCTTCTAGAGTGGATTGTGATGGATGGCACAAGAGGATAAGGATTGAATAGGTGAAGACAATTGGCGCTGGCTCTGACAATAACAGCGCTGCTGAGGACGAACCTGGCTGGGCATCATGATGTTATGTCATACCACAACAATTGGGATGGGAAACGCTGTACACCTTGTCCTTTTACAGCCAACTGCTTTTTGTTCTGTGCGTGGAACAAGGACGGGATTACAGGTATAAAAAGCTGAACAGCGATTTGACGGTGCTCTAAAATACCCAGTTCTTTTCAATTCCGATGGCTACCACCACTGATCCCGCCGCTACACACCCTCCCGCTTATTGCTGCGACGATTCAGCGCAGGATGCTAGCCGCCGTAGAGGCAAAAGGAGCCTGCTAGGCTTCGGATCGGCGTCTATCGAGTGTGAACAAGAAGGTAGGCGTTGCCAATTCAAAGTGCAATGCCACGATTCTCATCCACGACGCAGAGGAAACGACGTTTGACTACGAGGCCAAGTACGCGCCCGATGAGGAGTATAAGGAGATGGGGCCCAAGGCTCGAGTGTGGTTGACGTATCTCGATGAGAGTAAGAAGATTGAGGATCGGCGCGTTGAGGAGTGGCGGGATAATCTGGATGTTGTGATCGTTTTTGTGAGTTTTCTCCCTCCTCCTTGACCAGCTGTGTGATGACTGATGATATCGATCTGTGTGATAGTCATCCCTTTTCACGATGGTCGTCGCAATCTTGGTATCGCGCACGTTCCATTCGCTGCGCGTCAATTACAAGGAGGTTATGGCGATCCTGATGGAGGATCTCCTCGAGCTCCAGCGCGCTGCCGCGGACGGGCGATCCATCGAGGATGTGCCTAGGAGTCTGACGGAGTTTGTCGCTACTCAAGCCGACCTGTGGGCGAACGGCTTGTGGTTTACGAGTTTCGCGCTGAGCCTGCTGGTGGCGGTGCTCGCGATGCTGGTGAAGCAGTGGCTCCGGCAGTACACCGCGTACACCTCTGGGGACGCCCGTCATGTTGTGCGTGTGCGCCACTTTCGGCTCATGTCGCTGGAGAAGTGGCGTGTGCCGCAGATTATTGCGCTCCTCCCTGTGGTTATGCACCTCGCGCTGGGGCTGTTCTATGCGGGATTAGTGGTGTTCTTGTTGGGGTTCAGCGTCCCGATGGGGGTCGCGCTTGCGTGTGTCACGGGCGCGATGGTCGTGGCGTATGTTGGGGGCGCCCTGCTTCCGGTGGTGTACCCCGAATGTCCATATAAGACGACGATGTCTTTGCATTCCTTCGGTCCGCTGAGGGCGGTTAGTCGTTTCCTCTTTAGAGGAGGTGAGAAGAAGGATGTGAACTCAGAGAGTAGCTTGCTGGAGAGTGAAAGGAGTACGATAGAGACGGATGCGGAGGAGATCGATGCTGAAGCGCTTTCGTGGCTCCATGAGACGTCTGAGAATGATAGTGTGCGCACTATTGTTGAGCAGGTGTTGGAAGCGTCTCGTGCCGCTTCGGTCGAAAGAGATGGACAGCCTGAGGCAGGCCCTTCTAACTCGTTAGACTGAGCTGAGTTAGTCCACCTGCAAATATTAGAAGACACATTATTTCTTTTTTTCTTATTTGCTACTCCCTTATGAACAATAGAACATGTACTTAACTTTCTTAAAGACTGAATCTTGCAAGCACAGCGGCTCATAGACACGTTACTGTTAGTTCAATGTAGTGGAGAAAGGGCCCTCTCTCCGCGTATTTTGGGCACTCAGCGGCCAGTTAGCAGTTTGCAGAATAGAGTTGGGAAGGTTGGGGATAGAAAAGAACAGTACTGTACCATTTCGATCCCTTCTGCAGTCACAGGTCACAGCACCCCATTTTGACGCAGAATGTCGCCTCGGGTCACAGGTCACAAAGCCTTTAGCTGAAATGGTTCATGATTTTCGAGGCTCAAATGGCCAAATATAGCAAAATTTTCGGCGCCTGCGGCGCAGAATCACCTCATGTCACAGGTTTTTTAGCCATTCGCAGAATCTAAAAATTCAGCGAGCAGGTCACAGGTCACAAGGCCTGCAGAAGGGATCGAAATGGTACAGTAGACTGCTGTACTGTAAGGTAAATCCTGTCACATTACCAAGCAGTCACCCTGCGGTCACAATCACGCTCGCGTCTTCCTTTTCTTCGACGTGCACGGTGCAGCTTTCATCATTCACAATACTCCCTTTTTACGCGCAAATAACGCGACGACTACAGCGTCATGTTTATCCCTCAAGACTTTGAAATCTTCGTTGCGCATCCGATGCGGACGAAGGGAGCTAGGCAAGCGGTCAGATCTCTTGCCTCCGTGCTGTATATTGATTCACGTCTCGCCTGTAGCTCGCTGACAACTGTTCTCGCCGCTTTGGACCAGCATTATCCTCAGCTCGCCGCTTCTGACACGCTGCCTAATGCGGTGGATGGTGCTGTCAGTGACCTTCATCGCCTGCTAGCCACAGTCAAATTCCACAGAGGAACTTTCTCCCCCCTCCACAACCTCCCCGATGACATCTTCGTTCAAATATTCCGTCATTACTTCCACAACGATTTCAGCGGGGTCCAAGGAGGCCTGTCCTGGTCCAAAATCATGCTCGTATGTCGGAGATGGCACAGCCTGATAATGTGCGATGGATATTTGTGGTCATACATCAATCCTACCAGTGACGTCTGGATCCGAAAACACTTGCCTATGGAGGAGCAAATCCAGCGGTCAGCTGGTTGGCGTCTCAACATATACCATTCCGGCTTACGAGAGAACTGGGCCCCGGGGATGTGGCACACTTGCGAGCCCTTGATAGATTTTGCCGCTCGCATCAGCTCTCTTCATCTGGATAATACTTCGAAAGCCCTAGTGATGGAGATTTTACGCTTGTTTGGTGATGCAGGACTCCCCGAGTTGACGACTCTCCAACTCAATCCTTCCTTCGGTACGAGGGAGGCGGATGACCAATCGGAAGTTTGTCTCCTTCCGTCGGGAATCCTCGCTTTACCCAAGCTGCGTCGTCTCATCCTCGAGAATGTCACCGTTTTGACGAGTTTGATCCCCACTCAGCTAGTGGAACTCGATCTATCGACAAGGTCACGGCCCATATATTATGATGTTGGCGAGTTCTTTGAGGCCCTGTCGAATGTCCCTAGCCTCCAAATTCTCAAAATACGTCACGCAGTGAGGAATATTCTCCCTCGCCACCGACCTTTAACGACCGTAAATCTCCCCGACCTTCGCATCCTTTTGATCTATGGACGTGAAGACGTTATTCCTCATTTCCTTGCGCACATATCCACTCCTCGCACAATCGGAATATATCTCACGACACATATCGATAATGCCTCCCACGCCTCCCATGCTATAGTAACACCGCTAAGAGCATTCTTCCGACACCTTGATGGAACTCGGATAAAGGTTGTCAAAATCAACATTCGATTTGGGAGAGATGAGCTTGCGGGCGGTGACATTGAAATCTGTGGTTTTCACCATAAGGATCTCAGGAGGATTCATGGTTTAGATGTTTGGCACCAGAGCGACAGGAAAACTTTGGAGTTCATGTTTTATGTTGACAGGAGCAAGTGCCAAACTCGTCTCTCGAAGAAGATATTCACGTCGCTCATGCATTACGCGGATGTACTTGACCTGCGAAACGTATGGAACAGCCCACTGTCCCCGTCATGGTGGAAGGTTGCATTACTCAGCCTTCCAGCATTGACCGATATCTACCTCAACGCCAATTCGCGAACATGCCTGGATTTTTGTACGGCTTTACGATCGCTCATGGACACGCATCCTCGGAACTTTCCCAGACTGCACGGTATTTCTCTTCTCAAATTCTCGAAAAGCCACTGTCGTCCGTCGAACGATGTAGGCCGCTATTCCGAAATTTCAGACGATGCATTGCATCGACAGAATTACCAGGCTCTTCGCGAGATTGTGCAGAATTACAGCGACAGAGGCCTTCGACTCGATTGGTTGGTAATCAGCAACGCCGACTTCGCGTATTGGCCTGGTGCAGAGGAGACTCGGGCACTCTCGCAGCTCGTGGGGAAGTTCATGTATGACGGGGACAAAGTCTACACTTCTGAGGTCGGTAATCTTTCTGTGGATCCTCAAGAACTCTATAACGACGATTACTACCAATATCCAGATATATACCACTAAATAAATGATGTATTTCGTGCCAGTAGTGTGTATTATATGTCTTTGGGTTCTTGCATAAGCGCACAAGCTTGAAGTATGCGAATGAAGGAGCTGTCAGGGTTAGCTGATTAGCTGCGCAAAGCCATATGTGCGCAGCGAACGCCATCAAACGACTATCTCTCCAGCCACGACCGTGCGTTAACCATGGGCGTTTATTGGCAGTACTTTCTAGTGCTCGCTGACGTTCTGGGATCTGTTTGCTGTACGCAATCCCCATTTCGCATCCCGGCGGCAACGGCTGAAAACGATTGGGATCTATATCGCACTCCTAACCCTAACGCTACCGGCCATCTTATCTTTGATACCGTTCATTCTTTCCTCCAGCACTGGCCTAATACACGATATAGAAATGGTATGCTTACTGGCCTGGATTTCTCACCGTCACGGTGTTGAATACTGTTGTATAGGTCATAATATTGTTCCTGGAGTCGTCCCCGTTGGGACACTATTGTATCAGGGACGGTCGGACGACCAGATACCCACTGAACCACAATGGACGGCGACGGATCCGGAGCACTCTTACTCGTTCTGTCGGGGCTCGGTCGAGGAGGGATGCTGGCAGCTCACACTCTCAGCCACTCGACCACTGAACGTGCTATACTTTGATGGAAGCGCCGCGGCCAAACTGGCAAACGGCCCACTGCAGACACAGGACATCGTGGCTTGGGGGGAGATCCGTCCGGACATGATCCGCGAAGAGTACACGCGAATAGACGCGTTATGCACTTGGGGACGCAAATTTGGCGTTGATGGGTTCGTGAGGTCAGTATCACACAGTTCTTTGCGTTGTTGGGCTACATCTCACGGCGCCTTCATCTTATTATAGAATGGAAATGGACTTGTGAGTGCGCCTAGTCTTCTCTCGTCTGCCGGGCCGTCATTGTTTTACCAGTGAGATAATGATTTGCGATTTCACGGCAGGGCTCGAAGTTGTAACGCTCTCCCATCTTACTTCTAACAAGCCCGCATTTCCTGGTTCTCGCTGGCCTGGCCGTAAGCCTACGTATATTACCGACTATCCCGTTGGTACATCAGATCGTTCTGTTGAGGCATTTGAGGTCTTACACTCTGGATCTTGGCATAACCTCTATCCTGGAGATACACGGATTCGCCTCGATCTTACACGTTTCGTGTCATTTTATGACACGGCGCTTGTTCCAAGCTTGATAGCGCAGCGCTTCGGGCAAGAGCGTTATGACCACCAGCTGGGTGCTATCACCCCGGAGGACATTGCTGCCGTCATGGAGCGCGTAGAGAGGGCGGTTCGAATGCCCCATGGCGGGGGATGCGGCGTGGATTGGTCAACACTGTTTCACACACTCTTCGAGCGATATCAGAACCGACTCGAGATGATCCAGTATCTGTTGAATTTCTCCGACCCCACCATCAATGTGACGAAGAAAGTGCAGACTCAATTGGACGTCATGGTCCAGCCTTACAACCTACATTCCGTCACAGCACCGACTCTGGCGCATTCAAAAGATCTTTCTTGGAGCTCGCCAATATACAAGCTCTGTGCCACGACCCACACGAAACATAATCATTCTTCACAGACATTGCTCGCGCTCATGACCGAATCAGAGCACCTTCTTCTCGATGCCGCCGACGAGACAAATAGAGAAATTTGTCGCGTTGTGACACGGATGTGGGCTCAAGGTGCTCGGGCCGCCGGAGCAGTCGAAGGCGATGCGTTACTTGTCTCCTGGCGAGTTCAACTTCGTGCGCTTATGGACTGGTTAGATTGGAGCGGATGGATCAAGTGCAATCCCGCATGTGGCGTAGAGGTTGGTCATCCTTTAACGAACTCTACTGTGTTTCATCGCTCAGCCTCTCGTGCAGGAAATGTGCTACCTCCCCACCTGGCCATTCTTTGGGCGGACGCCTCCGCACTTCCCTGGTGGCGAAGGCCCTGAATTTCCTGGAGGTCCCGGTGGTCCAGGACGTTGGCCTCATCACCCTGGCGGACCTGGAAAACATTTTAATGATGGAGGTGTCGACGATGACTGGGAACGCCCTCAGCCTAAATGTATCCGGCGCGTAGAACCATATTCATTCTAGACTTTTCTGTCCGCCACATTCATCATTAAATTCTGTCATGATCATGTTTTTCGGACTAGGGAGTTGATGGGATACTCGTGTTTTCCCTTACTTACATGGTCAGGAAGAACGATATACACCAATTTCGCAAACTCTGGCCCGGCGAACTCGATTTTCTTGTCAAGATGTTGTCAATGCACATTGATGCTGGAAACGGCTAAATGACGCCGTTGTATTGTAGACGCAGGATAATTTTGATACTCAGGAAAGTCCCGGTGTGTTCGACGATGCAAGTAGCACATAAGGGGAGTATTAGATTTACTTTTCTGCGTCAACTTCGTGACGAGAGCTTTGTCCTGAGAGGACCTTCAGTGAGGGAAAAAACGCATGAGATAACACTCACACTCGAACACCATGGCCATTCTGAATTACATTCATTTCCACACAGAGATTGCATACGATCATGATCACACTTTTGCATCTCGAAATGTTGAGCTAGAACAGATGGAGGTGCATGTCGATGGCAGTGTCAAAATGCTCCAGAGAACAAAGAGTCTGCCGACATAATTCAGCATAAACAAGTGAGATACGCCTCCGGTAGGCGTCTAGTAAGCTCATCAGAATATTCAAAATTGTCACCTTCCCATAAGAGGACCCGCCCATCTGGATAAAATCCAAACCTGATGTCTGGTTCAAGCGGCGGATCATCAGCAAAGAAATGGTGGCGCTGAACCATCATAACAGTCGCGTTATCAAGCGAGGGGTGCTGAGCAGAATACTGCTCGTAAAAATGTATGGCGCGGTACATGACAGTTGAAGGTGACACTGGTTCTCTCATTGAGTACAACCGTGACAAAGACGTTAATGCAAACGTACCTTCTTCATCATCTTTGAACATGCCGAGAAGAAAGGTAAGACTCAAGGCTTCCCTGCATCCACCAGTTTCATCCCAGTTATCCGCATCGACGGGAAGGATGGGGAGATTTCTGGTGCATGGCGCTGCCCTCGCCTTGGAGAAGTCAACGACAAAGCATCTTGTTATGGGGCCGGCGTCGGTCTTGTCGACACGAAGTAGGAGGTGATGCAAATCGCTATCATAACGTAGTTGATTATGATGGATGGAATGATCATGGAGTCGTTCAATCGTACGACCTATGATCTTCCTAGATGTTCGAAACGAATGAGCGCACTGATGCATGACCTGAAAGGGGGACCGAACATACTTGAACGTCGTAGTATCACCCTTTAATTGCGCGGAAAACTTATCCCATGGACGGCCGGCCCATTCTGTCACACTGCAGAGGACCGTGCCGCCCCATTTGCCCGTTCGCGCGCGCCACACGCCATAATGCCGCGGTACCAAGATACCTGCCACGTCCCGCAGATTCTGTCCATAAAAGTTTGCATCCGCAAGCATATTGTCAATTGCACAGTAACAATAGTCGTCCGGCTTAGCCTTCTCAATATTGAATAACACCTTGACGCAAAACGCCTTCTGCTCGTCGCCTTCACCGTAAAAAGCGGGGAAGAATATCGACGATTCGCTGTCCATTCCATATCCCCAGGAGAGAGCCTGTCCGAACGAGAGTTTCCGAGACAACCCTTCGCTGTCGTTGATTCGTGGTTCGTGTGGTACCACCAAAAGAGGTTCGAGGGAGGTGAAGGGGAAAGGTTCGAATATGTCGTCGAAGTTGCCGTCCAGTAATTCATGTTGGAAAGGGTAAAACTTGACCTTCTTCTTGGCCTCGCCAAAGCCGAGCCACAGACATCGTGAAGTCATGATCATGGCAGTTCCAACCCGTTCGGCCCGCTTTCTTACGAGGTCAGAATTCGTCACGTGGCCGCTATTGTATGCCGAAGACGGCACCATGTTCTCCTCCTCATTCTGCCATCCGAGGCTCTTACATCTTGTACTATCCTCTCTTTTCAAGAAACAAGGCTATCACTATGTGTGTCGGCGTCTCTACACGCCCGTATCTGCCTGGGAGGCGGTTTGGCCTCATCCAGGACACTGGAACTGATTTTTTTTGCAGACAGTGGTCGTTATGGCCTCTCAATTGATTCCTTGCAGTCCATTTACATAGCTCTAAACACCAACCCTACGTGCTTTGAGCCACACTGGAGTAGGAGAGGGCCAATTTTTGGTAGTACACTGCTTGAAATGGTGCGATTAGATTAGATTAGGCTGTCTCGCACACTACTAATGTTGTCTCTCCCCACCACTTGGCATTAGGCTTAAGGCGCTCGGGCTTACGTTCTCTTTATCTGGGTCCCATACTATATCTCAGCTCCACGACGTTTAGCTGGGCTTGCTTTCCTCTCCTCCTCTAGCTTCGCGTTTACAGTCTCGCACAGTCTTCGCTTCAAGTTGTTCATTCGAGCAGAACGCGTCCACCGATCAGATATCAGACCAGGCGGCTTGCATTTTTCTTTCGTTCTTTTCCAAGGTCTTCCCGAAAAGAACCCTACGTCGCTCTGAGTTATCGCTCATCTGGAGTTTATACACGTTCGTGAATGGACGACGAGGCGCCACTCCTACATACAGGTCCGGACTATGGCGCTACAAAAGTAGTCATAGCGAGCGCGATTGAAGGTGCTGCCGTCCATCGAGAAGGAGACAGTGAGTAGTTGCCTTATCGCTCAAATGGACTCGCTGAGCTCAGACTCCTTGCAGCACGTAACGGAGAAGCCTTCGACGACGTGCCGCATGCTAAGCGGCAACTAGGTGGGCGTAATTCAAGCTTCTTCCCCCTTCCCACCGCTTATCGCACACAGGCCTATTTAGCGCCGTTATGCTCATCTTTAATTATATCGTCGGAACAGGGTGAGACTCCGCTTGCTAGGTTTACCGAGACGCAGTGCTCATGTCGCTATAGAATCTTTGCAACTCCAAGCGTCATTTTGCGGTCGTCCGGCAGCGTCGGTGTTGCTCTCCTCTTGTGGCTGGCTGGAGCCGCAATAGCGGCAGTGGGTACAACAGTTTATATCGAACTTGGGACGGTAAGCGCTCCAGTTCATGACAGAAGCGTATCTCACATTATGAGCAGGGCCTACCTCGTAGTGGTGGCGAAAAGAACTACCTCGAGTACATATACGGCCACCCCAAGTTCCTTGCGACTTGCGGATTTTCTGTGTACGCAGTGATTACCGTACGATTTTCTCACCCATCATCGTACCTTCTTGATTCTGAGTGTTGTATAGGGGGCCTCCACTGCAAACAGCTTAGTGTTCTCCGAGTGTTGGTCATTATTTTACTCCCTAGAAATAACGCTCATCATGTTTCAGATCTACTGAATGCACTCGACATTTCTCCAACCCGTTTCAACACTCGTCTGGTCGCATTCCTTTGCCTGACGTTCTGCGCTACCGTTCACGGCACCCACGTACGTTTCGGGCTGCGGCTTCAAAACAGCTTGGGTATCTTCAAGCTCTTCCTCCTCGGCGGCATCGGCTTGACCGGACTATGCTCCTTCTTGGGGTTCCTGCGGGTTCCGTCCACGCACAACTTTGAGCACATATGGGAGGGTAGCAGAGGCGACGTCAGTGCGCTGGTGGTGGGACTCTCCAACGTGATTTACAGCTTCAAAGGCTATTCATCTGCGAATTACGCGTTATCGGAGGTCCGGAATCCTGTGTGGACGATAAAGCGCGCGGCACCGATTGCGCTTGTCGGAGTCAGTGTCATGTATCTGCTGGTGAATGTGGCATATTTTTCGGTGGTGTCGAAGGAGGATATTCTTGGCAGTCAGCGAATTGTTGCGTAAGTCTTTATGGCTCTTTATACAGAGTTTACGATTTTCTCAGGGCACTGCTTTTCCGGAATTTGTTTGGGTCGAGTACTGAACGGGTGAGTCCAAGAGCAGAAGTCGTGTATATATTACTAATGGATACCGAAGATTCTCTCCGCGTTTATATCCTTGTCCGCATTGGGTAGCCTGCTCTCCGGTCATTTCAGTCAAGGGCGGGGTGAGTATTCGCTCTCATACAATTCACATACTACGATACTCATTAAGAACCCCAAGTCATTCAGGAACTTGGTCGAGAAGGGGTTCTGCCATTTGCGTCCTTCTTCTCCAGTAGTAAACCATTCAATGCGCCGCTCGCAGCGTTGCTCGTACAATGGTTCTTCTCGTCTATGTTTGTCATCCTTCCGCCACCGGGCGATGCGTACCTCTTCATGATCAGCCGTATGTTCCTTCCTTCATTTGTGGATGCCATCCTGATTAGAAGCAATGTTAGTTTCCTCCTACTCTCTTGCCATACTCAACATACTGGTATCCTTTGGACTGCTTTTATTATATGCCCGGCCAGAGTGGGATCCGCCGTTCCGAGCACCGAAACCTGTAGTGATTGCGTTCTTCCTCTCGAACGTTTTTCTGGTAGTCATGCCGTTCGTGCCTCCCAAGGAAGGTGGGACGACATACGAGCATCTGCCATACTGGGTGAGTATCAGCAGTTTTATCAATGACGGCGGTGTTGATTGCAGTCCAGGCACATGCAGTGACCGCGTTTGGTGTCTCGTTCATCGGCTTAGCATACTGGTACGTGTGGTCTAGATGGCTACCGAGGCGGAAGGGATATAGTTTACAGCGAGAGTGGGTGCTTCAGGATGACGGAGTATCGCGGTGTGTATTTCAGAAGGTACCTATAGAAGATCAGTAGATACGTAGTATTTTTAGAGTTTGGTGAAGCATATGTGTGTATTCGTAGGATTACTCTGTAGGAAATGTTGGGAGTCCATGGCGATCATGTGACACACTTATACCTGCACGCAACCGCAACGTTCTACCCTCGCTGTCATGACTTCACTTTTTTTGTGGCTCGGCTTTGGCGTCGCTAAGAAGAAGTTCACGTTTCGCCCCTCCGAAGAGGAAATCCTGGGGGGAAAATTCGACGACATGTTCGAGCCTTTCCCTTTTAGCACCTCCTCCGATCCTCTCTTCGTTCTACCATTTGAACCGCAAATCAACAACAGCGAGGGGATGCCCCAGAAATTTCCATTCCCCAATTTTCTTGCCTGGGGCGACGGCGCAGACCACGAATCTTCGCTATTCTTCAACGCATTTCACGGTGAAGGCGACGAACAGAAGAGGTTTTGCGTCAAGATGTTGTTTAACATTGACAAGGCCAGGCTGGACGACAACTCTTATGAAGCAATTAACAATATGCTTGCGGATGCGAAGTTTTACGCTCGGAATTTGCAGGACGTTGCCGGCGTGTTGGTACCACGGCATTATGGTCTGTGGCGCGCGCGAACGGGGAAATGGGGCGGCACGATTCTGTGTAGTATCACGGAATGGGGCGGCACTCCATCCAGTGGGATGGTTGCCGCGGGGGGTGATACTACAAGTGTCAAGTATGTTCAGCCTCGCTTCAGGTTACACTACATCATGCTCATTCATTTCGGACGTCTAGGAAAGTTATAGGTCGTACGATTGAACGACTTCATGATCGTAAAATCCATCATTGTGGACTGAATCATGCTACTGAGCTACATCATGTCCTACTTCGTGTCGACAGGACTGACGCTGGCTCCATAACAAGATGCTTTGTCATTGATTTCTCCAAGGCTATGCGAGTATCATGCACCAGAAATCTCCCCATCCTTCCTGTCGATGTCGATATCTGTCAGGAAGTTGGGGGCTGCTCGGAAGCATTAAATGTTCTGTTTATGCTTGACATGTTCGAAGAAGACGTTAAATGTACGTTTGCATGACTGCGATTCATTCTCGATTCTAACTTACAACCCAAGTATCACCTTCAACTCACACATACAAAGCCTTACGTTTTCATGAACATTACTCGGCTCTGCATCCATCGCTCAATAACGCGGCTGTGATGATGGTTCAGTGCCACCATTTCTTCGGCGATTTCCCGCTTGAACAAGACATCGACTTTAGATTTCTCCCGGATGGTAAGGTGGTCTTGCGGCAGGACAATCTGAAAGATTTCGATAAACTTGCGAAACACTTACCGGAGGAGTACATTGCATCTTTGTTGTCCTGACATACTAAGT
>QLPD01001682.1:0-16977 GCA_003314085.1 Hymenopellis raphanipes | reverse complement strand
CGCTCAGGACGGTTCGGGATACAACAACGCCAACTTTATGACGCCGCCCGATGGTCAAAACGGTCGCATGAGGATGTACCTCTGGAACACGGCTCTCCCATTCAGGGATGGCGACTTGGAGGCGGGTATCGTTATCCACGAGCTGAGTCACGGACTGAGCACGCGTCTCACTGGTGGACCGGCGTCTTCGTCGTGCTTGGGCTGGGGCGAGAGCGGAGGTATGGGTGAAGGCTGGGGTGACTTTTTGGCGACGACCATCCGCAGTACCAAGGACTACCACGACTTCCCCATGGGCGCCTGGGCCGCGAACCGCGACACTGGTATCCGGAACTATCCCTACTCGTTGAACGACACCATCAATCCCTCGACATATCAGACGCTCGACAAACCGGGATACTGGGGCGTGCACGCTATCGGCGAGGTCTGGGCGCAGATGTTGTGGCTCGTGTCGCAGCGCCTCATCGCCAAGCACGGATTCACCGAGACGCTTTACCCTCCCGTCCCCCTCGCCGATGGTTCCATTCCCGAGGGCGACTTTTACCGCCGCGCTGTTGGCAAGAAGGCGCTCGTTCCCAAGCACGGCAACTCGCTCATTGTCCAGCTCGTGCTCAACGGTATGAAGCTGCAGCCGTGTCGGCCGTCGTTCTTTGATGCTCGTGATGCCATCATCCAAGCGGACGAGCAGTTGACGGGTGGTGAGAACTTTTGCGAGTTGTGGAAGGGCTTTGCGTCGCGTGGATTGGGCACGGATGCGGATGTGCAGGGCAAGACGCCGTGGGGTGGAGGGATCCGTACGAATGGATATGCTGTTCCGCGGGCTTGCAGTGATGAGTAATTGTAGACCTTACGATCTTAGATGTCATCTACTTACAGTTTAGCTATGCCTTGTACTATTAGTTTTTTGGATGCTAGTGTTTGGAATATAATGACGGTTCGTAGAGAATTGGGAGGGTTGTGTATTCGCGATATACATATGCTCGGTTGTTTACTTTGGGATTACATCCAATGCGGAATTTTGAGAGTGACGGCACTCGGGAAAGACCCGGCTACCTGGATGTAAGTCTCGCCGACCTTCAAACAAGGATACTTGAATGTGGCGCATATATTTTTATTAGTTTGTTCGCACCAACAGGTTTGGAACGCCAACATCTACATACCTCGCATCAAGTCTCATCTTTTACATGAGTGGACGGAGCTGCTGATGTTAGCTGGGTAACCGAGCCTGCGATGTAGGAGGCCCATCAAAAATGGGGCCTGCTGGTTACAAGGTCTTGCTGGGAATCGAACCCAATTCTCCCCATGGACTGCACACTTGGAGACTCGAGTTATGGCGCTACGTGCTCTAGACTGGGGTGTGGTAGCCAGTACACTACAGGACCTTATCAAGGTCGTAATGATGGACTTGGACAAGAAGTTCTGTTGCGCCCGGGCCCCATAAGCTTTCACTGGCATTCTCGCGCAAGTCCCACCCGAACATGGAACATTTGGCGATGACCATTGACGGGAACCGGTACCGCTCCCATCGTGTCTTGGTGCTTCGACTACAATCGTATAGGGTGGAGATCACTGCTGTTTCCAGTACACAACAGGTTTCATGTATCATTTCATTGAGGTGGGGGAAGGCTTATGTGATGTAGGAGGCCCATCAAAAAGGAGGCATGGTCATTACTATAAGGTCTTGCTGGGATTTGAACCCAGTTCTACCCATGGACTACACTCGGATACCCGAGTAGGGCGATATGTGCTCTAGACCGAGGTGTGACAGCCATTACACTACAAGACCATGGGTGGTCGTGTCCGTTAGAGATTTGCGCCCACGTCGGTGAGTACGCTGAGACTCAGAAATGTATTCAAGTTGTTTCTTGCCCAAAACAATAGTATCTGTCCTTGACCACTATAGCGCCGTCTTTAATTACTTGAGAGCCATTTGACGACCACGGATTGGATATGGAAGAAGAAAAAGTTGAAGTTGGTGCCAAGTGTTTGTCCGAGTCATTCCAAACGAGACGACAAACTTGCGATCCGCTCGCCAGACTGAAAGACGACTCTCCGGTGGCGCCTCCAGATTGGTTTGGTGGTGTGACGGGAACGACTAACGACTAGCTGCCACGAGAGTAGTAAAATAGCCCATTTCAACCTCTTTCTCCTCGGGGATACGAAATCTGGTATGGGTCGAACACCCCTAGCTTTGGTCGTTTGTCCCTTCTCAGCCAGCCGTTCAAGTCGTTCTGTGCGGTCCAGCTGCCTCTGGTCTTGTGCACGGCGCTGAAAGAAGGAAGGAAGGGAGAACTCGGGGCACGTTAAGGTGAAGATGTGGGTCCACGGCGATGTGAGGAATAGGAGCTAGAGTAAAGCAAGTTGATTGAGAGATTCTGAGGTTTCAAAGAAAGACTCGTGTGTAGGTATGATTGAAGCAAGGTCACCGTCGACGCAAGAGGAGAAAGGATGACTTCAAACTTGACATCGATTGCCACTACTTCTGGAACACAAACCTTAATCTCGGCTTGTGCGATAGCAAATTACTTATACCCACGTAGCAATGCACTTGAAGACTCGAGTAAGTATGGCACATAAAATTGGTGATTCAAAGGGGGTTCAGATGCCCTCTGAGGACTTAGTTGAGGCGAGGGGATTATCACACTGAACCCCCGTTGGAATCTGGTGTTGGGCACGATAGTCCACTCGCCTCAACCAAGTCGTCAGAGGGCAGAGTCTGAACCCCCTCTGAATCACCAATTTTCCCTCTGCATGCCTCATGGTCTAGACGGGGGCATGTTACCCATTACACCACAAGGCCATCATTCAGTTAATGGGTATCATCAAGGTTCTAACATGATGGAATTGGACCAGGAATGGAAAAGAACTTCTGTCGGCCCGGGTGCCGTCTCCCACCACTCACACTACTTACTACTCAATACCGACAAATATTTACTAAGCGTTTCGAAGTAGATATACCACCTCGTGGACGCGCCCTCCAGTCGAAAGGGGTATCGTGAAGCGCGCCGAAGCAAAAGTCGTTGTAAGACGTTCATTTAAATACAGAGCGAGGCACACATGTAAGTACTGGTCCAAACGCAATCTGAAAGACAGGTGAAAATTGTTGATGATGGAAGTAGACCTAAGGACGACAAGTACTTAATGTCCTCTAGTCCAAGCACCCAGATATCCGGTTCTTGAGACACTCGTTTCTTGGGTTGAATGTTGTGCTTTCATTCTCCTGTCCTTGAGATCCTCTATGCTGATGCCTTACCTCTACGAGACCAAGGAAAGGCACCCCGAAATGTCTTCATGCGTAGCGCTTCCTTGCCATCCCTCCCTCCCTTTCTTTAAGGCGAAATGTTCCGTCCTACCTATTCATACCGGGAGTAACGTCGGTGCCGTCGCCCTTTACAACTATTAAATACATCACCGGGTTTGTATTCGTCTCAGTGCTTCAGCTTATGCTTATCCTCGACGTATTATCTGGCGGAACCTTGACAACATCGACCTTGTCATTCCGCGAACCCTCGCTTGCACGCAAACCTCAGATCATAATATTACACTTTCTGACACGACGCGAGCATTGATGAATAGCTGGGGGTATATAACAGTCGAGTTCCGAACCACGAGCTCGGAACGGTATCATAACGAACGATAAGTAGGCGGGGGCCCGAAGGATGTAGATGTGATAGAGGTCTGCCCAATTCAATACGCGTCAGTTCACGTTTCCTGAGAAGAGAGATGCTTACGACTTCTGGATCCGCTGCCGGCATTCCACCCATAAAGGGATGAATCACGTCTGGTGCATCCGTCCGTGGTGCAGTGACAGTTCGCTGCGACATGGGACTGGGACTGGGGGCTCGTGTCGAGATTGGGTCCAAGTCCATATACGAGTTGTTTCGCGAGTGTTGTCGCCGGTTGAGATCGGCGAGGAGAATGTTGGAGTATCTAGAATGAGGGCAGTGAGTTGCGTCGAAAAAGGGAGGCGAGACGTCTATTCTCACAGCTTGCCGACCAAGTATACACTGTTTTGTGGTCAGTTAATTCGTTTGGTTCCTAAAGAGGCTGGACAAGACATACTTACACTGTTACGTTCGTGTACTCTATCGGAGTGGTAACAAAGAAAGCGACGTGACAAAGCGAGACGAGTGCTGCGAGTACGCTGCTCTGCATGGTGCGTCTAATTACTGGGACGAGGATGTTTTCATTAAGCATATTTCCTTTGAGGGTCCAGAACTACGGTCGTGATGTAAACACATCAAGCGAGATGATAAGGAGCGACACTGACGAGGTATGAAAACGCGCAAGCGATAATGACATCGCAGGGGAGTGCAATGCCCGACCAAATCTAGTTAAGTCGCACCGATCAGTTTCGTTCGATGCAGTTATCAGCACTTACCTTTGCTATAACTCGTCTGGTTGCGTTAGCCAACTCCCAGTTGAGCATCTACATCGGATAGTCAGCATAGTGGAACAGGCAATGAGAATAAGTGACTTACGACCCCAAACGCGATACCCGTGCCACACTGCGCGACAGATATCTTAGGACCATCACTGGTTAAACTCCATGTTTTGCGCTGTTAGAGAACAACTCACTAGGGCAACAAGGACGGCAAGAATAGTAAACATCCGTCGACGTCCTAAAGCACGAATTCGCCTTCAAGGCATCAGCGCTGCCTGCAGGCTCGGCAGTGTATCCAACCGTACCAAGCGAAATACAGTTCGACGATAGTGGTAACTGGAGCAGCATCACGTTATACGAGCCTCGAAGACAATATTTCGAGTGACTGACCGAGGCTGACAGGAATAGCCCTCGCCGTGAAACTTGATGGTGGTAATGCCAGAGCTGCTACATTTCCCCATCCGACGGAAAGGAATTGGCGCACAGTGTGCGTTGACAAACCAGTCTCGGCGATTTCGACAGCGAAGACGAAGTATACTAAGCAGTCATGAATATCAATCGTGAATGGAGTGTAGAGAAGGACGGACCTAGCGCAACAAAAGGCTTCCTATCTGTCTTGAGGTACCATCTTGTGTAAAGATCTGGCTAACGAATCAGAACTTGCAGGTTGCGTTGTAGATGACAGAGGAGGAGTCGTACAGACTTGAACGGATAGGACGCCGAGGAGAGCCCAGTCCAATAGGGCGCCAAAGAGCTAGTACGGAGTCACAATGGAGTTGGGAGTACTATTCGTCTCGAGAAAAGGTGCGCACGAGAGGATCAGTCCTGTGATTGTTATCAACACGACGAAGGAAACGTTAGGCGGTAATGCTACTCACACCGAGGTAAGATCCAGTGCACTGGTGACGGTCGACATGATGGCAGAGACAAACGAGCGTGGTGGTGTCAAGGTAAAGAGCGCGAAGGAAAGGAAAGACGGGGGACGAGAGGCAGTCTTGTATTTATAGGGATCAAGGGGTGGAACTTGACGACCATCCCAAGTTCTTGATGACGTCCATGCGCTTCGTGTGCGTGTAGGTTAACCTTCAATCTTGATTAGGCATGCCCCACATGCGCTCCTCGGGGACAGCTCGGTCTGATTTCTCAACCGTGGGGAAATCGTAGCGAACGAAGAAGATTTCTCCAGTCCAAGTTCTCCAGGCTCCATTGTTGCTCGTCGACTCCTCCAAGTCGAAGAGATGTTCCAGAGAGCAAGAACAAGAAAAAAACAGCCTTTCATCATATAAATCAGTTAAGTTCCAAGAAAAGAGAATGATTATCACTCGAGAAGCTCGTGTCTGGTAGTCATCTTGCGCGATTGTTCAAATCAGGCTCTTCACACACGTCGTTGGCGCAAATTCCAGTAAGGCGGCGCTAACGCCTCGTGTTATGCGACGTCTGGTATTCCTCGCTATGTCTGAGACGGATGACAGTGAATGAGAGGTTACTAGGAAAAGTCGGAGCGACGTACTTCGTTAGGACGCGTTCATTCTTCCTACAGGGCGCAGAGAATAAGGTGGGGAGGGAGGAGGAGTGTTTCGTGAATTACTTCACATAAATGGCTCGTGTTCACGAGAAATCCGATTCGCAGTGACGGTAAACGCGAAAGAGTTTGGAACACGTGATTGGAGCGGAAGCGGCCGGTTCCGAGATGCCGAGTTGGTTCTGAAACTGACAGCTCATGCTCTTTGCATGCCCAGTCATGCTTTTTCACTTCATCGCGCTGCTTTCAAATATTTTTAAGTCCTGGTCCTTCGGTATGCCCAAGATCTGCCCAATAATGGAGTCAACTGTTTCTTCCTTCTTGATTTCGTGTATCTCTCTAGTAACCGAGCCTTGTTTTTCGAACTTCACGTCGTCGCCGTTAGGATTTGGGCTCCGGAACATGATGCTTCCTGAACAGTCTTACACTGCCACCTCTGGAACAGCGCCATCCTGGTTCCGGATGCGGCCTGCCTTGTTCTTGCTTCAAGCTATTGTGCGTACACGTTGTGCGGATTGTTGCCATCATGAACCTTGTCTCCCCTCTGTCTATATAAGATACACATTTATCAGCGCCTACCCCATCACACTAGTCCTTCTCACCGCCTCTTTTACCCTCAATACACTCATACTACAACGAAAGATGATATCCACAGACTCCGAATCAGACATTCGCCTGTATATCCGTGCAGGCACCAGGTCTGATTCAATCTACCCTTCATTCTTGAGTACATCTGACAAGGTCTGTAGTAACAGCAATAAATTGCTGCCACTATGGTTCTTCCTCCCCTTCAGTGGGTGCATTTCTCCTACCATCTCGGTTCTCAAGCCTCATTGCTTGTTTCTTAGTCATCCTCTCCTTTTGCTGCACCATGTGTTACCTGTATAGGACACCTAGGGTAGCGCGAAATTCGCTGCAAGATTATGAAGCACGCCCGCTTACGCCACTTCCCAGTTACAACTCTCGATCGAGCGGACAGCCGCCCAGAATGGATCTAATCATCGAAGAACGTACATTCCCTCAGCCGGTTCGAACAAGGACGGCCACATCTGATACGACCCTCGTTGGCTTTGCATGGTAGTGCTAGTCGCCAGGTCCTCCTTACTGCGAATCAAATAAGTAGTTTGCTCGAAACTTGGGCTCGATGTTCTGTAAAAATTCACAGGTTTGGCAAGTTAGGGCTCTAGACATTTTCATTCACGCGTACAAGTCACGCCTTGAATACTAATTGTTTAGTTTTGCTTAATGATTTACCGGAAGCGTTTGACGGTTTTCTACCTCCCTGCCTACCTCCCGAACCAACCCACTGCGACTAGTTCCGTGTCTCTTTTTATTCCATACCACTGCTTCTGCGAAATTATTCCCCGGCCAAGTTCCCTTTCACGTTCTCTCTGTTCATCTCGTCTAGGAACTGTTCGTCCATCGGTGATGTCGATGCATGCGAGTGGTCGTGAGGTAGAGCAACCTCAGTGTCCACTACAGAGTTCTCTGTCCTAGTTGGCTGAACGCTGGCGAAACGAATGTTCTCGGCGATACTCCTCATACCGGTACGCATACGGGGGAGTGAAGTTCGCGTCCACGAGTCATTTGGCCGTGCTTCTCCAGTCATGACGCGTCCGATGATCATGGTGGGTGCAGTTGCCTAGTGCGTACATCAGCCTTCTCCAATGACACCTTGGTAGGGAAGGAAGTCTTACCGCCACGGCATTCAACATGCCTTGTCCGTACAAGTATGTGGAGCTAAAGTGCGGGAGGTAAAAGTCCCTGAGATACAGGGCGAGGTACACTAGATACGTCGCGGAGAAGAGGAAGGCGGACTCCACCATGATCTCGATGAGCCCGCGATAGGTGCGGGAGCGTTTCAAACCGACGATCGAGATGATGCGCACGATGATGAGGGATGTCGTGAGGATGTTGACGGATGCTGTGATGGAGTAGTATATGATGACCCAGTTGACTTGCGTCAGGGTTCCGGCGAATGTCGTTGTGGGTGGGAACAGCACCAGCATGTAAAAGATATGGCTAACTGTTGGGTGACTGGCGTCAGTAGGCGGTTTCGGAGGAGGCGGAGCACCTACTCAAACCGCCGAGAATACCGAGCACTGGAAGAACAACGACAAACCAATTGTGGCCATATAGCACTCCGCATCGCCAGACCTTTGACAGTGTGAGCTTTGAATGTCATCAGGATGCCATTACTACTCACATTCGTGAGTTCAGCGAGTATAACGTTGAATGGAGTTGTCGTCATGCCCAGAATATTGATGGCGCGTCGTTGAGGCGTGAAGTTGCCGCTGCCTATGCCCGATATAAATCCCAGGACGGAATCCTCGGATTGACCATGGGTAACGTAGGTGGTATAGATCCCGTTCCACGTAAGCCCAAAGCTTATCGTTGCCGCGGCCCAGATCAAGCAAAGGACAATCGTCAAACCGACGCGTTGACTAGGCCATTCCTGCCGCGCCACTAGTAACGTGAGTCGTCGTATGACAACCAAGCGAAAGCTGTAGCATACCTATCTTATGCATGGTAGCACCAAAGATCATAAAGTAGAGTCCATAGAATAGGATAGAGATAATGTGACCGTTGAGATTGTTGCCGATGAGACGGAGCGCTTCGTGTTCAGACAATCCGAGTTCTTGCGCGACGGAGGACATAGTGGGTGGGTTGGTATGAGACTGGAAGGTTAAGTTGACGTTTTAAGAGGATAATGCGAGAAGTAAGTACCTAATGCCGTGGCCTAACGTTGCAGGGAACCAGGACCTCGACTCTTAAAGTCCGCTGACAGATGAACATTGGAAGCAGCGGGCCAACTTCATGGGTGGAACCGATTTACGCGCAGAGGCCCAGGGACACCGATGCTGGAGACCCATAGATATGCTCGTAAGGCGCCAAAAATACTTGGAATGTCAACTTGACTGTATCATTTAGAACCATGGTGTCGAGTGGATTGGCGCAACACGGGAGACGTTTGATTAGAAACTGGGAACGGCCGAGGCCCATTTAAATGGTATGATAGACAGATGGAGAAGCATGATTTCAACAGTCATCTGTAAAGTAAGCATCGCAGCATTTACAGCACAATAGACTTGGGCATCAGAAGGACGATCTCGAGACCACGAGCAGTTGTCCATTAGTGCTTTGCTGTACTGAAGCTCCCTCCTGAATGTTGCCTTACTGCTGGTCGTCTGACTGCTCATCAGAGAAAAGATCAGATGTTAGGTAGTCGACTCAAGAGTTCTATTCGGGTGGTGAAGGCAGTCTCCACGGTGGACGCGGGATATGAAGGGAGGTTCACGGCTGTTACACCACCATCAGCACTGAGCGTGACTTGAGGACTTCGAACCCTCGTCATCATGGTGGGAGACAAGACGTGATTTTAGGGGTGACTATTTCTGATCCGCCAATTTGGGAACTGCAGGCCTCCCAGGAGATGCAAACTCGACAAAATCGCTTACCTGTTCAGAAAACCCAGAATCGCACTGGAAAGATAGAAAACCGTCCCATGCATTACAGTCCGAAAATAGTAACAAAGGTATTGATCAATAGATATCACCTCAGGCGGCCTCACTTTTCATCGCACTCTGCTTTGGCTTTCGCCGCGGCCTCCAGCTCGCCGAACGTCCCACTCTTCAAGCACATATTTCTAAATATGCCGTTCTCTTTGCGTATCAAGTTGAGCGGCGTGTCAAACTCAGCCACCTGTCCCTTGTCTAGCACTATGAGCCTATCGTAGTCGATGACGGTCCTCAAACGATGCGCCACTGTACCACGGATATTAGCATCTGACGATATATACAGCATGCGGCATACCAGTCAACAACAGACTGTTCGTGAACTCGTCACGAATAGCCTTCTGAATCTTCCCATCCGTTTCAAAATCGATACTACTTGTTGCTTCGTCCAAAACAATAATAGAACTGTGCCGGAGCAGGGCACGCGCCATCGCAATCAATTGCCGTTGACCTTGGGAAAAGTTGGTTCCTCCAGGAGACACTTTCGTTTGCAGCGACACGGACGTCTTGGCGTCTATATCTGTAGCAATAGAATCTGCGACTGAACCCTCTGTTGGTTCCCTTTCGACACCGCGTATAGAAGCTGCGCGCGAAGTGGCGGGCGTCGTGGCTTCAGAAGGCATTTGACTCGTAGTCACCATCTGCACTCGGTACAGAACTTCCCAGCATTCGTTATCGTCGTGTTCATCTGTAACCAAGACATCAATCAGACTGCCGAACCAACCTAGGACACTTACTGAAGGGATCCAAGTTCTCCCGAAGTGTACCAGAAAAAAGTGTGGCGTCTTGCGGAATGAATGTCTAAAGTAACATGTGAGTATTTATTACGCCGCCAGTTCCCAAACAGACATACCAGTCTTTCGCGCAGATCGCGGACACCAATCTTGGAGATGTCAATGCCATCAATGATAATCCTTCCTTCCGTGGGATCCACAAAGCGTAAGATACTCATGGCCAAAGTACTCTTTCCTGATCCAGTGCGACCCAACAAGCCAATCCTCTCACCGGCCCGAAGGGAGAACGAAACACCATGAAGGACGGCGGGCAGCTCTGGACCATATTTGACGACAAGGTCTTCGACAGTAACCAAGTTACCGTTGGTCGTGCTCGACGGCCAGTACGCAGGCGGACGATTAGATTCAATAATCGCTGGCGGCTCTTGTGGAAGGTCGAGGTATTCCACAACTCGTTCAACAGAGCTTTGGAAATCGTCAGGATTAATAGGCATCGCAGGTGCGACCTGGCGACTCACTTGAGATCAAGCTCCAATTCTGTCCAGTATCTACACGCCCAGTACACGGAAGTGGTGAAGCTCAAGGCACTCGTGATACACAAACCGGCGAGACCTGCATCATCGACCAAGAAAGTGATAGAGAAAAGACAGGTGATAAGGACACCCTTCAACGATGTTAGACTTCGGTGAGTAAAAAGAGAACATAAAAATCGACTTACAACAGCCCCGAGACAATCGAAGTTCAGCATTAACCATCTGTTCGTCATCCAGAAGTTATACCACACCTACCCGGAGATTAAGACAACCTCTTACGAAGGGCCACGTCCGTACATACCTTGGTCGTCGCATCCACCTTACGGTGAAGGTTGTCCAAGAACCTCTTCTCGGCAGAAAAGGCGCGTATAGTCACGATGCCTTCCAACACTTCACCAAAGTGCGAATAGATGGGCGACCGGGAGTTGCTCTCCATGCGACGGAGGTCGCGACCGGTGTTCAAATAACTAATAGCGAGCTCCCTGTAGACAAAGCCGAGAAGCGTGGCGGGGATAAGAAAGGCGGGGAACACGACACTAGAATGATCAGATGCGGCTGGTTAGAAAGAGTTAATGAAAACCTACGCAACAGTTAGGATAGATACAAGGAAGGCGGCCAAGGAGGAGTTGACAGCTTGCATAGAGCCCGCGAGTGAGGTATCAATTGATTCAATATCCTGATACGGCAGGCGTCAGTCCACGCGACAGGTCTCAACAATATTGACAGCACCTTGCCAAATCGATTAAGTATACGTCCTTGCGGAGTCGTATCGTGGAACCTGAACGTTGCACGAACAACGGTGTCCAGTAATTGCCTAAGAAGACCATCAGTTTCTGGTGCGGCATGACTACCTACAAAGAGTCCTCACTTGAACAAAATCCTAGACGCCCTCAAAGCACCCGTGTACTGCGCAGCCGACGACGCAACACCAACCACGGCACTCCCAATTCCTATAACAGCATACACGCCAACGTAGAACAGCGGATGCTCCCGGGCATCAGGAAGAGCGCGAGTCGAATACACTGGTCCTGGCGAATGATGGTACAGCACTCCATGTGAAAACGCGCCGGTCATAATCTCTTGATTATGAGACGCAGCGCTTCCAGTGAACATGGAAGAAACTGTCGCGTCACCGTATGCCTCGCCCCAGAACTACAGCATCACTCAGCGGTGTATCTAATACCAGGACGTCAGAAACCGAACCTTGATCCAAAGCTTCTCGACGATACTCAATCCCTGGTTGAAGAATACAAGGACTACAAGGATCGACCACATGAAATACGACCTGTAAAGCTCGCCTTAGTAGATAAACATATAGACACAAACCGATCTTACGAGGCCTCCAGATATTTCTTATAGATGTTCCATTTCACACTGCCCGTCGCCCGATGTTCATCCTTAACGAGCTTCCTCGGCGTCTTCTTCGCACCATCAGAAGCTTTGTCCTCATCATCGACTGCGACTACTTCCTCTGGCGCATTCATCATGTCCTCAGCGTGCGCCTCCATCGATTCGTCCCGTGCAATTTCATCCAAAGTACCTTGCACTTTCAAATCCCTTACGTAGCCCTGTGTATCGATACGGCCGTCAAGCATCCTGACGAGGTACTGCGCTCCAGGAAGGACAAGCTCTACATGATGCGTAACAAGCACGACGGTCCTGCCCTTCAACAACGGGCCCATGAGCAATCGCTCGAACAAGAATCTTGAGGTATGGCTATCCTAAAAAAGCGTTGACATCTAGAGCGAATCATAGCAAAATATCAACTCATACCACAGCGCTCAACGGATCATCCAGCAAGACATACTTCGTTCGTGCGTAAACGGCTCTGGCGAGCGCAACACGCGCCTTTTGCCCACCACTCAGACTGACGCCCTTCGCTCCGATCTCAGTCATGTCTCCGTCTTCTAGTACGCGTAAGTCCGGACGTAGCGCACACGCCTCAACGACAGCCTGATACCGCGCTTCGTCCAAAGGGTACCCAAACAAGATATTATCCTTGATGGACTGATGCCTCAGCCACGGCGACTGGGCGGCATACGATATCGCGTGCATGTTACCGAACTCGTCTATCCGCGAGATATCTTTCGACATGATGATCTTTCCCGAGATCAGTGTCATCTCTCCAAGGACCGCCATCTAAAGACAAAAGTGAGTCAATACATAGTCAAGCGAGAAGAGCGACAGAGAACTTGCAAGAAGAGCAGTCTTTCCACTCGCCGTGGGTCCAGTGATAACTGTCAATTCGCCTTCAGGGAATGTCACGGTAATATCTCTCAACTCGAAGTGGTGGTCCATCACGTCGCTCCCAGGTCCAATAGTCGACTCAACACCGGATCCGCTTTGAGTGTACACAGTACTCGTGGACGAAGCAGTAGAAAATTTCCCATGGTGCCCTGTATCCCCTTTTTTCGCCTCCGCTTCGTTCCATTTGAGAGTGGCGTGGCGCAAACCTAAACCCTCTTCGTCAGGTGCGAGTAGGATCGGTGTCGAAGCATCTCTTTTCAATGACGAAACCTGGTCCGAGACCTCTTCTTCCCCTAGGTAGACTTCGAGCCGCTTCAAGATGACGCCGAGCTGAGAAGGACAAGGTCACGTTGGTGCCACGTCAATGAAAGTGAGCCTACTTGAAAATTTTGCGTGATCCAGTAAGGAATGACGTTGAGAGGTACACTAGAACAGACGTTGGGCTATCCAGTCCGTGAGGCGAAAACGGGACATACCGAATCATGGAGAATAAAGATATCGCCTGTAAACATCGACGATTTATTCAACGTTGTACATTCCTAAGCATCGAGATAGACGTACCGTGAACGCTTTACTGATAGTTAGCTCATTACCCTGAACGACATATGCGAAGAACGCCACGATCGAAATCACCACAGGCGCGCTATTCCAGAGTATCGACAGGAAGATCGAATTGATGCGATCTAGCGCAAACGAGTCAGCTCTCAGAAACCAACAAAAGAGAAAACACTGATACGAACATTTCACAAGCCACTTCACCTCGACGTCCCTCGCGTCCAACGCCTTCTTAATCCATTTATCCTCCCATGCGAAGAACTTGATGAATTTGACCTGAACAAAGGTGTCAATAAGGAAACGAGGTCGCTGGAAAAGGCATACCGCGCCGATGAGTTCGTTAAGAACTCCCATACGAACATCTCTTGCCGCCATGATTCCCTTCTGGATACGCACATGCCGCTTGGTCAGAATACTGTTCAGTGGCCATCCCAGGAGAAGGACGAAAAAGCCAGTAAAAGCGGACCAGCCCAAGAGTCTACGCACCCAGGTGAGAAGGAGAACATACGACAGGAAGATAAACTCAACTGATAAAGGAATACCCCTCCAATGACAATCTCGAGAGGACCGCCGTAGATGTAATACGCGCTACTGGTTATGCCGGCAATCTGACGCGTATTAGAAGATTGTTCATCAATAGACACCGATCTCACTTTGCTACAATCACTGGCCATGAGGTTGACGATCTTGCCTGCACCTGCGCCGGCTTTGGGATCGTCTGCCTTCTCTTCCTTCCTCTTGTCTTCCGCCGATTTAGGACCAGATGCTTCCACCGTCTTGTCCACGACTGCCGAGAAGTCTTTTCTCTTCAGCGCCTTGTCGTAAATGGACGCAATCATCTCCGACCTCATGTGCGTACCCGCGCGACGGCCGAACCAGAGATGATGCAGGTCAGCCTGGGCTTTGGCGACAGTGCAGATGAACATGAGAAGCGCATATATGTAAGCGCGTGTAGTGTCTTCAGCCGTACGGTCGCGTCCGTCGATTGCGGTAAGTATAAGACTGATTATGAGCTTGGGTTAGACAGCGAATTCATGTATATCGAATGAGCGTACCTCATAAAAAATGGAACAGAATAATTCAAAATTGTGCTAATGATAGTGAGACCAGCATCGAGCATGAGATCGTGCAAGTTGGCCACCGCTAGCTTCCGAAAAAGACTAGATTGCACAATATTGCTGAACTTGATAAAGAGTGGTCGGGATTGGTAGGTTGGGCTGAGATTCCAGACGTCGGCGTCCTCGAGCGTCATATTCCTGCCTTTTTGGATGAGAGGATAAACCCAGCTGAACGTGACCCATCCGAACAGCGTCGTATAGTCTTCTGGACTGATCGTCAAGCCCTAAATACGTTTCAGTGTCGTCCATGAAAACAAGAAAACTAACCCACAATGTCGGCCTTCTTGACGCGAGAGCTCGGGACATCGATAGGCATCCCCATCACGACTGCAAGGAGTAAAATCGTGATAATAGGATTGGCATAGAGTCCAGCAAGCGTGATTCCGTGTGGGAGTGGAAAGCCAAACACGACCGCGTCGTACAGAGCGCCCCCCAGTAGAGAAATGCCGCCTATCAAGTGCAGAATATATACAACAAAGACATCGTATGGAGGCGTGGCAGGCGGGGAAATGACTGGTCGCACGACAGTGTACAGCCAAGTAGCAGCAATAAGGAAAGCGCGCACGATGCCCCAGACATCGTAAGACGTGATAGTAGCGCGGTATGAGCCCTCTCCTACCCAGCAAAGCGTTTCCACTAGCCCCAGCAGGGCAAATACGACTGTCCTCCACACCGGGACCGCTATCGGGATCTCGAGCGTGTCCTGTTCGTCCTGAATATCCAGTGCTTCGGCTTCGTGCAGCGTGAGAAACGTCCTGAATAGCTTCTGCGTTTGGCGAACGATAGCAGGTACTTTTATTGGCAAGGAGAATAGACAAAACACGGCGATCAGGACCGTCGCGGGAACAGTCGCCCATGTTTCGCGCACACAGGTATCGTGGAAATCAAGCGCTCCCGAGCCATTGCACAGGCCCATCGGGGGACGAGCGGGATGGCGAAGACGACCACGAGGACGCCGAGATGGTGGTCGCGGTTGATGTTGATTGTGACCCTAACCCGAGCCTGATAAGTAGTCTTGTCGCGGTCAGTGCTCACCGTCTCCCTGCTAAAAATACAGACGATAACGCGTCCACATGAGCATCACGCAATATAAGCCCATATGTGCTTTATCTCTGTCAACGGAAAGGATTCACCATCGCGAGAACGACTTTGAGCGCGTCACTGCCCAATTTGAACCGCAAACAGTCTAGATTGTTGCAAGGTTTGGGCTTGACTTGGGTGATAGGAATGAGCCTGGTATCTAAGTTCATTGAAGTATACTCGTGTAATGTTCGAGGATGCGGAATACGGCGGTCGAGTGAATCGCGACATGGTAAGATCATCAAAGGCATAGCTGAGAAAGTTGGTTTAGCTTAGAAGAAGTTGTTCAAGTACAGCAAAAATAAGTGACACTTAATAGGCCCTATGGCGACCATGATTTCTTTCTCAGTCGCCATGCTGAAAGTCGTTGTGGAAGGGAGATCTGGTCACGTTGTGGATATGTGCGTGATCGAACGTAACCCTAACCCTGCGTGCTCTTCATGCCAAACCACCACAAGGGTCCTAATCCGTGGATATTTGCTGGGCTATCCGCGGTCTCCTTTGCCACTTTCTGGTTCGTTCTCAAGCGCCGAGAGACGACATACCCAGCCTCGTCCCAGCCTCGCCATGCTGACCACCCCCTCGTCTCGCCCATCCGCAAAAGTGATTCATAAAGCCAGCGCTGCGGAAGAAAACGACGAAGGCCGCACCTCACGGCAACTTTTTCTGTCTGCTTTCCGGTGGCCGCTAAGGTATATGCCATTTCCTCTACCTGTATTATCGATAAAATGTTGTTTCAGATTGTAAAATCTGCTTTGATGGACCAGATTCTCTGATTGTCATCCATTGCACAGCAACTCAATAAATGCATAGTTAAACCCAATCTGGACAGTCATATCTCTATGCAAAAGGGAGTGACTCTGTAACTTTTCTCACACAAGGCATTTCGGTACGGTACTCCTTGGCCTCGCTGGGGGGATATGTGAGCCATCATACGGCAAGGAAAATCCATGGCTGATCACTCTTAAATTACCGTCGTGAGGCTTAAAGTTACTCCTTGTGGCGCTCGGGTCTAGCTTTTAGGCGACGATGAAGACGGAAATGTAAGCGATTCGTCTCCAGTCAGCCGCTCGACGCCGGTTTTGTGAAGGGTTGACACTGACGTAGCTTGGCAAAGCAATTGGTGTAATGCACCAATGAACGGCGAAGACTAATCCCAGCGCAAATCCCGCCGTTGGTTCACGACGATCGATAAGCATTAGCAGGGCGCGGTGGCTGTGCATCATGATTTCCGATGGCGACATTTCACATCGTGCAGCGCTCTACTATTGTCAGTGTTCCTTACCTCAACG
>QLPD01001681.1:0-24105 GCA_003314085.1 Hymenopellis raphanipes | reverse complement strand
CATGACCTTTGAATTTGTGTTCGCATAGACGTCTTTGTGTATATTACGACCCAAATGAATTGATTTTGACCATGATTACCTTCGCGCGAATGTCAGAAAAATGAAGCGAGTTTGTTAGGCTACGTCAAAAAGTGTTACTAGGACTTCTCTAAAAAACCTGTATCATGAAATTACACACGAAGGAGACTACTAGATCACCCCAAAATAGTATAGAAAGTATGGTACAATATATTACTAAAACACTGTAAACAGCTAGACTCGGAGAAACTGGCGGACTAACCAATACACCACTTGTCAACATTACGGCCGAAGTCAGTACCGCCGAAATGCCAACTTTCAACTTCTCGAAAACTTCCTTCCAGGGCGACCTGCAGACACACACGATCGATGGTTGGAACCCTGGAGGTGATGTTCGCGGTGTCACTAGGTCGATATCCCGTGTTCAACACGGAATATTTCCTCCGCTCTTCCAGCGGGTATGTGCAACTAGGTCGACGTTCTAGACGTCCTACGCTCTCGGAATTGGTGGGTAAATGTGATGTTTGAAGGGTGAGATCTGGATCAGGCATCCCCAAGTGATCGGGTAAACTTGAACTCGTACCACGACCATTCCGATCTTGCGGCCACTTACACCAAAGCACCTCCGTGCTCTCCCACTCTCTGGCGACTCTCGCGGACTTGGATATTGCTTCAGAACCTACGTAATGCGAATTCCGACGGTGCTTAGAGGACTAGACGCGCTTTTACCCAGACTTTTCGCGTCAAGTGCTCAGCGAGGCGTATAGGACCCTGCACATCGATAGCACGAGGATTTCCTGGCCCCTGTGACGTGTCTGGGGCCTCGACAATCTTATCTTGACCCTCTCGGATGCGGGGAAATGACGCACGACGTGGTCCTCCTCCTCCGTCCCTCTGACACTTTTGGCGCAAACGCTTTTCCTGCTCAAACTGGCCCGATCTGGCGGCTACAGGACATGTATATACTCTGTGTAGACGTCTTTCAGGTGCTGCATTGGCCGTCATTCATAAATTGACGCCAATAATCCCGAATTGAATGTGGCAACACACAAGGTTCGTGCCTTTTCCGTTGTTCAATCACTTCAGTTTCTTGCTGACCCTGTGACACTTAATTAGAACGTAAACGGCGACCTATATCCGCGCCCAGAACGGAGAGTAGAGCGCAACGCGAAGCGGTGCGCATCTCCGTCTCGAAATTGAGATCTGTAAGTTTTCCAACTTCTCCGTTTTTCAAACGGCTCATCGTGACGCCTCTATCAGAATCAGGGTTGTCTCCTTGAAACGAATCCGTTCGATTGGAAGCTGGAAGATGTTAATGGATACAATGGGCTACTTGGTCTTGTGTATATTGACGAGGAAGGCACAATTCTTATTGGTTTCGGTTCTCTGACTGGCAGTGGGTTCGACAAGTTTGCAGTTCAAAATTGATGCTTCAAGGTCGAATATTTTCGCCGCTGTTACGCGCTCAGGGAGGTTAATTCGCGTAGGACGTTGGAAACGGGTTCCCGGGGCGTCCGAATAATCATCAAACAAGTTCGGAACTTCTCGCGTCAAGCAATGTTCCAGGATCACGGCGCCCGATTACTGGAGTCCGTTTACGTTTTGATTGGATTCTCCGCCTTTCCAAACGCAATAAAAGGCGACAGGATTCCTCCAAAGTAGTCATCACCCACTTCTTTCTTTCCTCTTCTCTCCTCATCTCTCATTTCTTGTTCTCGCTCCCTTCATCACTATATACACTTCTACACTGTTCCAGAGATACTCTGGTCGTCGCCGCCGACGTCCTCGCCATCGCTTTCCCGACGCGTCTCAAAGCGTGACCGGGCGCTTAACGTCACGGGTGGGCTTCTTTCCTCCCACCATCATCTCACTTTGTTGATTCACTCTTGTCCTCAGATTTCCGCGTTCTCGACGTCGTTTCTAGTGCCAAACAGCGCTTTGGTAGGTCTTCAACGTTCTGTTTGGTCAGCGAGCTCGCTGAACAGTTTTCTCCGCAGAGTTGCTTGACCATGCCTCTACAGCGACAAACCAGACGGACTCGACGGCGCTGTCGCCCCAGCAGATAGACTGGCTTCCCAGTACGTTGACGCCGTCTTTGTACATGTTTCTTGTACTCATCGTTTGGCAGATTTGGACTCGTCCTCTACACCGCCGCCCTTGTATCAGTTCCACGTCGGGCATTTCCTTCTACCCTCTCTGGACACGACGCCGCCGCTAACCATCCTGAACTCGGTCGTTCTAACGCGCCCTCGCGAACGCCACGACGGCCGTGTATTCTTGGTACGCCAGCTTTATTCTGTCCTCGTCCCTCTTCATAAAATACCTGTCCTTAGTGCGCTGTTCTCTTGCGCCGACGCCCTACCTTGGCCCCCAGGATTCAATTGGAACTACAACGAGGGAGCATATCCGGTCCAAAGGTGTGCCAGATTGTCCCGACGCCATGCTTATCGTCTGACTGCTTGTCTTCGCTGTAGACTTGACGATTCGCGACCTTTGAATACTGACGACAAGCGTTCACGTTAATTTGTCCGGACTCTCAATTGCAGGTAAGCTAGATAGTCTGGTTCCTACACGCATTGACTAACGATGCTCTTGATCATAGACCAACGATCCTCGCCATATGAACACGGACCTTCTTACAACACTACCCTCAAGACACGCTGCCGCATAAGACGGTCTTCGGTCGGGTTCGCCGTCTCCTTTGGATTATTCATTGGGCTCCGTGCTGGTGAAGGACAGTTTGGTTACGAGCCGGCTGAACACTCATATGTCCCTCGAGCGGTGCGTTGTCCAAGTCGAGCGTATCGCCGTCAACTAACCATTCGTTCCAGACCTAATTGACAAGACTAACCTGGAGGAAACTCGACTAGTAAGTCAACGCGCTGTTTATTTGGGCCTTGACTTACTCGCTAATGCTAGGTTCGCTTCGATTTCAGTTGAACTCTTTCGTGGTACGCGCTTCGCTTCAATGGCGGTTATATCTACTGAGTCGACCTTTAGTCGGACATCCACGATTCACCAGCCCCTTAAGAAATGTGCCGACATCTCAAGCGATGCTCGGTGGTCATTCCAGACCGTCGCGTCTACTTCTACTTGTCTGTGGGTCAACACTTTGCCTCGACTCGGACAGTTGAATAAAGCATTCTCTTCTGGCAGGCTTTCTTCGGTAACCCGATAACAACACTCTCGAGGACTAACTCGGCGGTGATAGGTATGTCCAGTTTAATCTGTTTGAACCGTTCTTGTTGCTGACTCTCCGGCTGTAGATACGACACCCTTCAAGCGATGGGCGCCGTGATTCTTCAGACTCGCCGGTTCCCTTTCAGGACGCCCAACAACGATTCCGACAACTGTCTCGAGGACTTGTAAGTGTTACTTTTGTGGTCAACCTGAACCAAAACTTACTTTGACATCAAGACAGAGTTTAGAATACTGCTACCCTCAAGAGACGGGCGCGCGCTACACCAAGACGGTACAATTCACTCGGCTTCATGCCGGTGAACAACAGTACGGCTATACGCCGACTGTACACTCCTATGCGGAACCCGGATGGACCTCGACTGGTAAGTCGACGAATTGTTTACTCGAGCCATGAATTAATCGTTCATGCATAGACTCGCTTGAAACTCGGTTTACCACTGGTATGGTAAGCTCTTCACTTCAACGAGCTTCGGGAGACTGATTTGACATCTAGTTTCTTCGAGGACGGACCTCGACTTGAACTCAAGTGAGTCTTGTCCGTCATTGATCTGGCGCTTGGGCGGACTGACTATTAAATTGAGTAAGTGACTCTCAAGAAGGCAGTCGCGAGCAACGCGAGCACAGCGGCGAAGGCCGCTGCTGCCTTCTGCTCCTCCGATGAAAGGTGAGCTTCCCGTGATAAGTATTGACGCGCGACTTATGTTTCCCTTAGATCTTTCTTATCTCACTCTTGGAGCCATGCTGGAGGCTCACGCCGTCGTCGCTCTGGGATATTGAGGACTTCAATCGTTCCTCCGAATCGGTCTTCATGAAGCGTTGATTTTGGTATGTTCTCTCGAGTCCTTTGTTCTCGCCCAATTCCTGATAGAACTCGATTAGGTCTGCAGTAATGAGACCTCGCTGGAGTGCGACTCGTAGTCTCGACTGACTGGTACTACCAACGGCGTGGGACTGAACTTGGCTACCATGCCGTCGTACATGGGAGTAGCAGCCCGCCGTGCTCTTCCTGCTCGTAACCCCCTTCCGCTATAGAACTTGTAAGTTGACACTTTTTCTGTCGACTCGATCTGAAACTTACTCGACGCCTAGATGGACTATTCGAGTACATAGTATGATGTTTAGTGATTCCCGTACGAATGGACTTTTGCTCGGACTATTGTACAGTAGATGTAGTTTAGTATCACCGTAGGCTACTCGTAGCTCACCGCTGTGACTCCGTATCGAATAACGGTGAGTTGATTGTTAGCTAGTCTTCCTGTACGTGAACTGACCTTCTGCAGATTACTTTCACCACCGTACCGTGTGCGCCTCAACACAGATCCTCTGGCTTCCCAATATCGAGAGAACGGATAAGTACACTCGCCGTTCTGATTGTCTTTTCAGTTCCTTTCTTATCAGTCTCTCCGTCCTGCGCGATTCGACCATGGAACGCGACAGGTACGGAGAGTTCTGCCTTTTGTTTCACTTCCACCTTCTTCTAAGTTCCCAATTGAGGCCCTAACATGGCGAAACTCGTCCTCCTCGTCTCTATACACGGCGGCCCGCCTCGGAATGGGCGTATGAGCATCGTGCTGGGTTTCGGTTTATGCTTGGATTTCGTATGTCTCGTCTATTTTCCCTCCTACTAGTACTACAGTCTGAGTATATGTGTGAATGGAGCTCTGCTGGACACGCTGCTGCACTCGATGCACACGATCCGGCGGATATCGAGGGAGATGCTCGCTGAGAAGACGGCGGGATTGAGTGGGGATGATGTGCATACGAAGAGGGATATTATGAGTCTTCTTGTGAGGGCGCGGCATTCTGGGAAGGAGGAGGACGGCTATGCGATGACGGATGAGGCTATGGTGGATCAAGTGGTAAGTAGCTAAGGAGAAGGAGGCTGATAAACCTTTCTGTGTATACTAATGATGCCTTGGCTAGCTCACTTTTCTGGGAGCCGGGCACGAGACGACGGCGAGCGGTCTGAGCTGGGTAAGTCCCACTGTTTGAAGTGCTATTCATTGCTTACCACTCGTTATTAGACCCTCTGGCTCCTAGCGAACAACATCGAGGCACAGCAGCGCTTACGCGAAGAGGTTACACCTGTCCTCGAAAACAACCCCCGGCCGGATTATAGGACGTTGAAGGAGATGGTGTACCTTGATTGTGTCGTGTAAGCTCCGAGTAACCCAAGTTCAATACCTCAGTGTCTCACCCCCTCAACACTAGCATGGAGGGCCTACGCGTGATGCCCCCCGTCCCCATTACAGTTCGCGAGGCGGCGAAGACGGATTATGTCGCGGGGGTGCTTGTGCCGAAGGGGACTCTGTTACATATTTCCGTATGCCTTCATTCCTGGGCCTTAGTGTTGGAATACTACTTATCCGTTGACGTGCGCCTAGATCCGCAACATTAACACCTGGGAAGCCATCTGGGGCGATGATGCCGAAGAGTGCGTCACGGTCTCTACCACTGTCACTTGTCCTTACTCACTGGAACTCGGAAGATTCCGCCCAGAGCGCTGGCTATCCCTCCCCAAGACGTACGATCCGTCGTTTTCCTTCCTCCCGTTCATCGCGGGCCCCCATGGGTGTATTGGGAAGACGATGGCAATGGTGGAGATGAAGGCTATTCTTGCGGTGCTCGTTAGCAGATTTGAGTTTCGGCTGGGGTGGGAGGGGCAGGTGGAGAGCCCGGCTGCGGCGATTACTATGAGTATGTCAAAAAGAACTTTTTCTTAGTGAAGATGCGCTGAGAATGTTTGAAGAACCGATGGATGGGATGCCGTTGAGTATGAGGCGGGTGTAGGAGGGGGAAGGCCTTGAAGTTTAAGACAGGATGTCAAATTAGTTTTTGTGGATGTACATTAGGACTCGGAGGAGATAAATGAAGGAATTCAGAGCTATTATCTTAGGCTTCCGAGCCTGAGTGATGCAAGAAGGATGATCCGTACACTTCATCAACCTAAAAATTCAGCATTAAGCAGCTAATACATATACAAATACAATAAATTGTCCAACAACCACGAGTGGTCGAGCTACGACGCCACTAACCGATCCCACTTGCTCAAACACGAATACCCATCATAGTCAAAGCTTCGCATACGATCACAGCTGCACTTTCCGCGCCTCCACATAGCCTCGTCCCGCGGGCAGTGTGTGTAAGGTAGATGGTAATATCCTAGATCAACATTAACTTTCATGAGTCGTTGCTAAACGAAGAGACGTGAACCCACCTATCTCCTTGAAGAAGTGTATCTGCTCCTTCTTGGCGAAGAGGGCGGCAGCGATGGAGTGTACGGGGGCGTCGCCCCAGCGTTCGTAGTAGAATCCACCTAGACGAAAGTTTTAGATGGGGAAGGAGAGACGTGGTGAGCGCGTACCTTGTCTGTCGAGATACTCGAAGAAAGCCTGATATGCCGGCGCGCGCCAGAAATCCATGTCGGCGATTTCGAAATTGGACCAAACTATTTGGAGGTGCAATTAAGACGGTAGTTCATTTGTAATAAGAGCACGGAGACTCACAATGGCATAAATTGTACGTTTTTCCCTTGTTGTCACTCAGAAAACCCATCGCATTCCCGTCAGCAATGTATTCGGGGTGGGCTTTGACAAAATCCATCACATGCCGCCATAATGTAGGGATCGTCTTTTCGAACTCGTACATCGTGATGGTGAACCCATACACCTTGTTCGTGTCCTCCATAAATACGAACGGGTCATATGGAATGTCGCAGTGGAAGTGCACGTCCGGTTCGATCCGCCAGTACCACTTGTACGGCAAAAGCAGTTGGTGTTTGAAGAAGAAGCCAGAGTTGAAGCGACACATGTTACGGTAGGATACGCTACCTGGGATACAGATGAGAAGAAGAAAAGCAAGAATGGTGTAATAACGACATACCACCGTATATGATGTTCTCGTTCACCATCTGTGTACGCGCCGCTGCTGCCTTGTCCTCGTTTATCCAATCGGGCTGGAACCAGTTGTCGTGCGGTATCAATCCAAACTCCATTTTAGCGCGAGTCAATACGGATACGCGTCTAGATGGCGATGAGCTGGACGTCGGTACATGGAAGGGACGGGCGACTTACTCTTTGAAGTGTGCAGTAAACTCTTGTTCGTTCAAGAGGACATAGGGATATTGAAAGCGGTGATTAAACCTCTCTTCGATTTCTCGTATACTCTGTACGGTGCCTTCGAGATCGCTATTCCGCGCTAGGATGACAAAGGTGGCGTTGGCGCGGCGTGTTAGGTTTCCGTATACTGGGATAGTAGATGGTGTGTCGTCTCCAAAGAAGTTTCCGAGTGAGGTAGCCTTGCCGTATCCCTCATTCATAAAGGTGAGGGTGTAGTGCATGGTAATCTGAAGATGAAACCAACTGTATTAGCAGGATGCTGAAAGCGAAAGAAGGCGAACGCACCAAGACGCCCAGCACCAGGAGTACGTATCTAGCGACGGTGTTCTTTGCGAAGAGCATCGTTCCACTGCAGCAGTGGTGGAAATGGAGAAAGGTGTCCAACAATGACATCGGGGTGCTGCGCGGTGATCGTATCCATCACCCCGAAACTCAATTTAAAAATATATGGCCACCAGATCTTCTGTCTGTGAAATGAATACGGTGTGGAAAGCGGAAGGTTCATGGAAGAGGAAGGAACAAAACTTGATCGTTTTACGCTGCCCGGATCAACCAGGCAAGGTTCGCTTTAACTCCCACCACCACCAATGTTGGCGATAGGTATGTGAAGGCGTGTAGATTTTCTTCCCAACATTCCATGCTCGCAATGCCAATAGATGCAAAAATACGAACAGTTCCAGCCAATATTGACACCGCTTTGACGCGCAGTCTTTTACGTCTCTCTACCGCCAACCGCCAATGATGCGCGCGATACGCCCTTCACTCGCGCTCCCTAGCTCTGCCTTTTGAACAATCGTATAGAACCAAGAATTTCACGCGCCGCGGCGGACAAGCAAGCCAAGCCGTTATTAATTGTCTCTCGTGGCGCACGACGCTCCCGTCCAAATGAGGCCTCCCTCTCGTTCGCGCCCAGATTTCATTCAGGTTGACGTGAGCTTGATACGATCTGTCTGCAGTGAGTACTTCCGTCTCTTGGTCGCGGACTGAACTACTGTATTCAGCTTATGGTCTGTAAAAAAAAGACCGACTGCAGAAATTGAGCAAAAGACCATCATGCCTCCCTGTTGCCTCCCTGTGCACATTCCTTCTCCTTTTCTTGACGCAAGGGCAAACTGCTATTGAGATACTCCTGACATTGCGGGTTCCTATATGGGTTCGGAAAGAACGAGATGAACATACTTCGCTAGCTAGTATGGAGCGAGCTTGGAGAGAGGTTGACTTGTCCATTGGCAACAGTTTCTCCGACGTCCTGCGAATGGAGGCCACATGATGCCAGTCCTGAGGGGTGATGAAGGCTCAAGAACGCGTCGATGTCATGGTCCCAAGGTCGGCGAAGCGACCGACATGGTCGTTACCGCGCGGCTGTCGGTTCGAAAGAGCAGAAGAAGTTCGAAGTATGATGCGAGTATATCTTGCATTAATTGGGTGAATACTGAATCCATGTTCCTAACGAAGGCTGAATAATGAAAACAACAAGGAGCGAATGGGATGAACTTACATCGTTGGCAGTGGAGCGAATCATGAGCGAGGTGCGATCCATTCTGGACTGAAAATGATCCCGGTGTCCGACAATTGAGATGCAATTCCTGAGGGGTGACGAAGGCTATGATACGACGAGAGCGCGTCTTATAGTGACCGACGCGTATGGTGGTCCCAAAGTCAGCAGAGCCACCGACGTGATCGTCACCGCGATTATAGGTTTGAGAGAGCAGACATCGCAGAAGTTGGAAGTGTACCGAAGGTTTTTCTTGCAAATAAATGAGCCAAAAAATTCAGAGCCCAAATGACTACAGCACACCTTGTTGCCCTAGCCAAAAGCCTGACTGTTCTGATTCCCAGACCCAAATCTTCGTCGACGCGTCCCTCGCATGTAAGAAGGTTAAGTTTTCCAAAGCGCATGTCGTGTGGTGGTGAGAGGAAAAGTTACACAGCCACACGCCTACCTTGCTTTCCTACCACGATGGTCCCGATTGAATCGACACCTACGCCTACAAGACATACACCACTCGTGCAAGACGTGTCCTTTCAATACTAAGCAGTCGCCAGGCAAATACACAACACACGACCCCGTCGCGCCTACAAGCGATGAGGAGAAAGCCTGTCGCGCATGCGGTCAAGCACCTAGACGTGGAGACCGAAGTGAGGAGTCACATCCTTCCAAACCTCTAACGTCTCATCCCTCGTACGCTTCTCTGACTCCAAAAATCTTCCATGGGCCGCTCTTGAAGGCTCACTCTAACTCCCACCACCACGACCGCAAAATAGATTGGCAGTCACGATAATGTTGGCGATAGGTATGTTAGGACGTGTTCATTTTTTCCTTCAATATACCATGCTCACAATGTCGATAGACACCAAAAAATACGAACATGTTTGCGCCAATGATAATGCTTCGACGCGCAGCCTTTTATGTCGCTAATGACGCGCACGATACGCCCTTCACTAGCGCTCCCTAGCTCCGCCTTTGGAATGATCGTATAGAACCGAGGATTTCACGCGCCGAGCCAAGCCAAGCCCTTATCCTTTCGTGGCGCACGACGCAATGTGCGCGCCCCGATTTCATTCCGATTGACGTGGACTTGATACGGTCTATCCAGGTCGCGGACTGAACTACTGTATTCAGCTTATGGCGTGTCAAGGAGACCGACGGCAGAATAGCCCAGACGTACCGCGGCATCATCGAGATACTTGTCGAATCGGCTGCTCTCTTGCTGGGTCCGCATAGTATGGTCGAAACAACATTACATTATTGTATGCAACCCCAGGTCTATTGTGAGCTGTTATCGTACAACGCTACGGTAAGTGCAAAGTCATGAAGTCTCCGACCGTTCTGATGTGTACCTGTAGGGTATCGCGCCCACACTTATCGTTGTCGTGGGCGGGGCAAAAGGGGTGTCAGAGATGTGTGTGGAGCCAATACTCTGGCCTCTAGCCAAAGGCTATCTGTAAGAAAGGCTAGAATGACAAACTTGGCCGGTTCCAAGGTAAGTAGGTGCAGTTGACATTCTTTGATCAACGCGCAATCTAATTGTTGACCATCATTTCGTTCAGATTAACATAAATCCAATACGCTCCCTCAATGGCAAGTACTTCCAGTCATTTGCAAATAACGCTGGCTGAACCTGTATATCGATAGTACCCTGGCGTCGTGTATACAAAGGGTTTGAATGCACCAAGCTGAATAACAAGATAACAACATCACGTCAACGTTCGAAGCTACCACACTCGAACTCGAGTCGTCACTTCCAGGAAGTACACTCTGCAATTCTCTTCGTATTACGGTTTTTCGGACGCGGGCACTCTACCAAGAAATCCCTCGTCGCGATCTTCCCAACATAGACCTGTCAATGATAGCGTCAATATGCATGCAATGAGCCGAACCGCACTTACTTTCTCCTCCGTCTCCTCGAGAGCTTTCGTAAGGATTTACATTGAATACAATACATAGTCTCTCTAACTACATTCAATTAGGCCAATCCACCCTCAGTGATCACCTTCGGCAATGCGATGCAGATGCAGATCCAACCCAGCCCTCTCTATTTCAGCGTTTGCCCGGCGAGGCTGCCAGTTGAAGACTCTCCTCGTCAGCGACGCTGTCCCAGACACCTTCCGCGCATATTTGCCTAGTCCTCATTTCTTTTCTTTGGATCCCTCCGTCGGGAAGCGACACTGAGGGAAAACCATCCATGATCCCTGGCCTTGACCTACTCTAAAACTTCCCTAGTCCGCTTCATGACGCGAAATGCCCCCTTTCCTGGACTAGAATTATCGTCGCCGGCGCGTCCTGTCAACATCCTCAGCGCCCATGTCTCGAGTCCAAATACTCGCGATCTCGAGAATGGCCTGGTTTCTCCACACGAGGGAAAAGGGAGGCGATGACTTTAGAGGATGAGATTCAAGTCTGGGGACGTTACAGACGTCTGCAGGTTGGGCGCGGGGCGCGTCGAAAGCAAGCCCAATCCAGTTTTGGATTATTGTCTCCTCCGCCTCAGCAGCGTGATTCGCTCCCATTCCACATCATCGTACCTTGAGCAGTTCCGGACCTTTCGTCAATGTCGTTCGATGTGGTCGCCCTTATGTCTGAATCGCAGACGGCCATCGTAGTCTTTACGTCGACTGCACCGCTGCGTTGTCTTGCAGCCGTTGGACAAACCATGTTCCACGAAAACCAGTCCATCCTCAATTCTTGTACCGATCACCTTGTATTCCTTCACTCAGGGACCTATACTTTTGCTTTGACTTTCGGCAACAGTTATCCGAAAACATGAACGCGTTACTGGCCAATACTGGACTCCGACGTAGACGGCAAAGCACTCATGATTTAAAGTGTCATTATGCCCGTGTTATTGATAAACACTTGGCGAAGGCGTCGACTGAGCTGCATGGCATTAGAGCGCATCCGCATGGTATGCATGAGGCGCTTCGACCGTGGATGTACGCATGCCATCCTAGACCTAAGCGTGTCGTCTACCGTGCTAGGACTTGGCGCGGTGCCGTCTAGCTCGGCGCCCGCGTTCGCTGCTCCTCTCTCTCTCTGCTCGAGCCACCTACTACCGCAAGACATTGTCGACGGCTCGTTGTATCCGCAACCTTGAGCTCGAACGGCTCATCCTGGGTTCAACGTGACTGGGCGTTCATGTACCAAACGGGACGGCGCACCTTGCTTCGGCCATACTTCGTAGCGCACGCCTGAACACTTTGCCTAATGAAGTGGACACGTCACCTTGGCTTGAGGAAAGCTGCCAAGCCTTCATGCTCATGTGTTCTCGACGCGTCAGTCGGTCCAATGTGCATCTGTGCGGCCAACCTTCTCGACTTTGGGTATATAAGCACTAAACTGTTAGCCTTGTCGACCATCCTTCCCGGACCTCCACCGAGTCGACTTCCTCTTCTCTGCAAACATGTTGGTCAAGGCCTTTACCGTCTTCGTTCTCACCGCGGTCGCCATCGCCGCCCCGGCCATGCGCGCGCCGGTTGACGTGCAAGCTCGCGCTCTCGCCGTCAGAGGAGACTTTGACTTTAAGGAGAAGGAGTTCAAGGAGAAGGAGGACAAGGACAAGGACTGCGACGAGAGGAAGGAGAAGGAATTTAAGGAGAAGGAATTCAAATGGGTGGTACGTATATAACCTTGCGCTTAACGTGTTTCCGCTAACGCCGGCTTGTTCAGGATTGGAAGGGCAAGAAGGAAAAGGAGGAGAAGGAGGACTGCGAGGAGGAGGAAGAGGAGAGGGAGAAGCACGGCAGGAAGAAACACGAGAAGGAGGAGGACTGCGATGAAAAGAAGGAAGAGAAGGAAAAGAAGGAGAAGAAGTACAAGCGCCACGATGGAAAGGAAAAGGACGAGAAGGAGGAGAAAGAGGAGAAAGAGAAGAAGGAGAAACACGAAAAGGAGGACTGTGACGAGGAGAAGGAGGAAAAGGAGAAGCACAGGAAGGAGAAACACGAGAAGGAGGAGAAGGAGGACTGTGATGAAGAGAAGGAGGAGAGGGAGAAACACAGGAAGGAGAAACACGAGAAGGAGGACTGCGACGAAGAGAAAGAAGAGAAGGAAAAGAAGGAGAGGAAGTACAAGCGCCACGAGAAGGAGGAGAAGGAGGAGAAGGAGGAGAAGGAAAGGAAGGAAAAGCACGAGAAGGAGGACTGCGACGAGGAAAAGGAGGAGAAGGAGAAGAAGGAGAGGAAGGAGAAACACGAAAAGGAGGATTGCGATGAGGAGAAGGAGGAGAAGGAGAAGCACATGAAGGAAAAACACGAGAAGGAAGACTGCGATGAGGAGAAGGAAGAGAAGGAAAAGAAACGCTGGTAGGCACTATGCTCATAACTTATATGTATGTATCACGGACATCTTTCTGCTCTGGGGCTTTACTTAGGTCGGTCAGCTTGTATTTATGTTCAATGTCATAGCTGGAACAGATTACTGCTTGCATTGGTATTTGAGTTCCTCCTTCAAGTCGTTGCAATAGCAAAACAGCGGAACCGGAACTACAGTACTGTTCGGGAGCGGGACGAGGTAAATTTGGCTTGCTGAATCTGACCATCAGCTTCAAAAAATTTGTTCTTGCTCACCCCATCTAGCGACTCACTGACTGGTTCTCGCTGAAGGCGCCGCTTTGCTAAAGCTCGAGAAATATTTAAAAGGAGGACGCTTTTGACCTTCAGCACCCAAGCCGAGGCGATGGTTCATACAACTACCTTTTTCGACGCAGCTGTTGGGTTTGGGACACGCTTCTCTGACTCTGATCTCTTAAATACACAATGTCGAGGCAGTCTCCTTGTTTTACCATCTCCGTATTCTGTGCGAGAAGAGGCAAAATAGGACAGTTGTTGATTGTCCTCCAGACTTTTAACGCATCAACTCTTGTGGCCGCAACACCTAGGAACCCTTCGTTTGTACAACCTGCTTCTCATCATCATGAGGCCGCCTCCCGAGATACAGCCAGGTACGACACGTCTTGTGCAAATCCCTCCTTATCCTCCCACGCTACCGAAGTGCCATGTGTACTTGCTCAGAACGATTATTTGACCTCGGCGTTGACGTTGACGATCCGACGTAGGTATAAAAGGAAGGGCATCCAGAACGTGATCTTCCTTGTTGTCCTCTCAACTTCATTGCCGTTTTTCTTTTCCTTTGTCACCGTCATCCCACACTCTCTTCTTAGGCCTGTCCGCCGGCTCTCTGCTCCTCTGTCAATGCCAGGACGACTCGACTTGGCCGCAGCACCGCCACTTTATGGACTAGGTGAGCTCATTGTTTCTCGATGCAGCGCATTATTCACAGTCATGTAGATTAAAGCTCTCCAATACGACTTAACCTTCAATCGCCTACGCTTAGCTCTAGCATCGATTTCTCGCCGTAGACATGGGGTCTTTTTCTGCGAGAACGTTGACCGCTTCGACGCCGGTGGAGAGGGTTACACGCGTTGCGCATTTGTAGGTGTCGGCCATTGTTGTGGTTGGAACGAACAAACGCCTGCTCGTGTTTTTCTTACTACGAACGAGTATACTCTACCTTCCATCCATGAAGACAATCCTGCTGACCGTAGGCGTGATTAGTCGTTTATCCGCGCACAGGCAAATCGATGGCACATTTGTCATTCACTGGAATAAGACGAGGAGGGCGCGTCAACAATATATGCGATGTCCACAAAGCGTATGAAGTAGCCGTCAAGCAGACCGTCCACAGGATACTAGCAGGCAATCATTGCTGATCTAGTCGAGTAAATCGCAGACGACCGTTTATCACGACTGGGGTGGAGGCAAACTTCTAACGAGCCTGATCAATTCATCGAACTTTCTGAGTAAACCTCTCGTCGACCTCTTGGTTATGATGACCAAAGTGTTTGTAACCTCATAGAATCGGCGCTCGACATTCTCTTTGTGTTCTTTGAGTGAGTTGCGCACAGCTAGGATGTCTCGGTCGACTTTCTTGAAGCGTTCGTCATCCGCGGCCACAAAATGACGTTAGTGAAAGTGGACGTGAATCCAAAGCTAAGCTTGGAGTCCTTGAACTCACTAGAAAGAGCACTCGAACTGATGCATGGGGTTTGGCCGTGGTAACCTTTTAACTGATAATATACGGATCACGAATCTCAATTCGGGCTTCCGTACTATGTACGAATTTGATTCTGCAGTACGCGTTTCTCCACCGATATTTTTCTACAATGACTCAATCGACCATCCAGACGTTCGACATGCTCGATGCGCATACGTGGGTGATCTCTCTGGCCTCAAGTAATGCCCTGATAACGGCTCGGCGATGTTAGCTCATGTGCTGCTCTGGACAATCAAACCAACCACACCCTTTTCATGAAACGTTCTCGCCCCCGAAAAAGCATATAACTTAGGCCCTGTTCGGCAGCGTCGAGAATATTTTCGACGTCTCGAAACCAATGTCGATTCGACAAAACCTTGAAATCAGCACAATTGTGCCCGAATTCCGGTACCTTGTGTGACTATATGTGACCCCAGGGCCGTGCATGTCGGTCTTTAGACCACAACCCACTTCGGTCCACTGGCTTGACATGCTACATAATAAGGCGGCAAAGAAATTCCAGCATTCCGATGTTACGCTGATGCAACACTTCTGGATGTCGGGCCAATTCTCCGTGATTCTCGAGGTTTTGTCGAAAATATTCTCGACGTAGCCGAACAGGGCCTTAGAAGTAAAGGGCCGAAGCACTAGGCCTGGCTCTCCACAATCTATAGGATTCTCGCGAATTCTTTGCAACTCTCAGCAACATGTAAAGCAGACCAGTATAAAGCCTGGAATAATGCTTGCTGGGTCCTCTCAATTGATAATGTGCCCTCACCTGCCCAACGAGCTCTGGCTGGAGATATTCTCTTGGGTTACTTATATACCCGATAACGCCTATGTGTTCAACTACAGTCCGTTCTGCGAATCTCCGGCGCGCGACGACTCTGCGGTGGGGCTTAGCCTGAAGATCAAGCGCGTGTTGGTGCTCGTATGCCGGCTTTGGCGCGACTTGACCACGGAGCTGCTTTACAAGGACCTGAAGATCACGCAAGGGCCGTGCCAGAACGCGCTCAAGAATGCGCTTTTGAGCTCGGATGAGCATCATCGGTATGGTCGATTGGTATGTTCCCCCCTTCGCGACTTGGTGTGTCCTGACTGGCGTTCTAGGTACGACGCGCGGTCCTCCCGTATGACAGTACAATGACCAACCACTGGTCGAACGAGCCGTCGACGCCCGTAGAGATTCTCAAGGCCTGCACCCGGCTCGAGGTCCTCGTCCGGCCGCCCATGTACCAGTTGCCCATGCCCACCTTAACTCTTGAGTTCAACGCCGAGTCCGTGAACCTCCCCTCTTTGAAGCGCCTCGAGTGGTGGCACAACAATGAGGCAGAGCGTTCGGGCGGGATCAACTCCCTCGCCGGTGTCCTGGAGAACGCGCCCAACCTCGAGTACCTCTTCGTCGGGGGCACGCCGGGGATGATGAACTCCATCATGCTCACGTCGAGCACTCTCTGCCTCCCGCGGCTGGAAACCCTCCGTCTGTACGCGGTCGGCGGGATGATGCTGCACCAGCTGTGCCGCCTCTCTATGCCCATCCTCTCGCATGTCGTCGTCGACTGTGCCATGAACCACGGCGATCTGCAAACCCTGTGGGAAGCGCACGGCGCGAACATCGAGGTCGTGGAGTTTGGGAAGCACACGCGTTTTCTTATGGGTGCCGAGGTGGCGGAGTGTCTGCAGTTGTGTCCGAACCTCCAGGATATCAACTACTATGTCTTTTTCACCGCGGCGCCGCAGTTCTCGGGGGAGCATACGGCGGTGCATACTGTCGGTCTTCACGCTGCGCGGAATATGGCTTTGACGCCGGAAATCATGTGGGAACATTTGGAGAGGCATTTCAAGCTGCTCCTTGGCGCGTCGCTGCCCAACTTGGAACGGGTCTGTTTATTCGGTGATTGGCACGACTTCACTGGACAACCCCGGTTTGAAGAATACCACAATGCGCTGAGTATGCGCCACTGTGAGATCGAGTGTTCCGACTGAGAATACCCATGCTGTGCTTTCATTTTGGTCTTGGTTTTCATATGGTTTCATAGACTTTCTCTGCTATATTATCTTAACTCATAGTACCTAATCCATAGAGCATAGGCATACCTACTAAATCATTCTTTATTCTGCGATAAGCCATTGCAAGGTACGAGTGATAGGCTTACCAGATAGAGAGAGCCATCTAAGGCTGTCATCGCGTCAGGAGATGAGGCTGCCGACTCATCCACACGAGACGGAGGTTTGCTCAGGCGGTCTGGGCCACAAAAATGTGGGGTGATACCTGGAATGAGCAAGGACATATGAAGAGCTGTTCGGAGATGTGGTCAGGATGGGTGTGTGTGGCGTAGTAGTCCTGCGTTGACGTCATTGATCGGCTCCGGGCCGGGCACCGGTCGGTGGTTGTCGTAACTTAATGTCAACCATGATGCATGATGCATGATGGCGCCGCTCGGAGTCTACGCTTCGACGTGCAGCATTTCACGTCTCTATCGTCAATGACACGACCTCGTCCATGCTCCGCCATTTGTAGTCGCGCAATATGCAGCGCGGTTCCAGACAACCAGGCCAAGACTCGCCCTTATCCATTTCCTCTCGTGGTGCACTGCACGGCTAAGCGCTCTGTTCCAGTCCATATGAGGTGTCCCGCGCGCGCAGTATACACAATCTCGCCTTAAACCAATACAACCCGACCCGTTCTCTTGAAGCTTTGGCGCCTGCGTGTATTGTACATCCATTCATCCTTTTTTCTTTTTTAAACTGACGATGGTTATTAGTCTCGAACTAGCTATTGGAGCTACTGTGTCCAGGTTACGGACTGGGACAGTCGCATTACCTGCCTTGACATGTCGCTGGGGCGGATTCGCTTTGCATTCCTTTAGTTCCTGTCGTATTCCGACTGGTGGTCTCTATTCGTGACTTCGAGTTTAAACTGTGCTGGATGTACAGACACTCAAGGTTTACTTCCTTTGTTTGCACTTCTCAGCCGCCCTGATTCGTTGCTTAAAGGGTTCCTGCACTCGTCTCGCGTAGGCAGCAAAACTCGGCTCAGGTCACGCAGGTAATAAATGAACAGAAGCTCTCATAACGCCGAGATTACTCGTCATCATGAAGGTGGCGCCTTGCTATCTGATTTATTCTGGATTAGCCCACGCATCGGGAGGATGTTTCACGACACGCTTTTGCTTCGAGAGCTGCAGGCGCGCCGTATAGAGTAGGAGGGAAGATAAATCGTTGGTGTACATACACGCAGCATCAGCTTATTTGGCGCCTTCTGTTTCGTTCATTCTCGTCGTTGCATCACGGTAAGTGTATATGATAAGGCTTCGATTAACGCGACAATCTGATTGTTCGTCATAGTTCTATTCAGATTAACGTGAGTTTGATACGATCTGTCAATGGTAAGTACTTGCATTCAATCTCAAAAACGCGTACTAATTCTGTACTAGTATCCTAGCGTCTGTATACAACAGTTTTGAATGCAATCTCAACCTTGGAGGTCAAAGTAGCCGAGTCATAACCCGTCACTAGCCTCCTCTTATAATTACTGTTTCTTGGAACGCCGGCCCTCTACCAAGAAATTGCTTCGCCTTGATCTCCCCACAATACACCTGCCAACGATATCGTCAATATCCATGCAATGAGACGAACAGCACTCATGACTTACACGTTCTATCTTTCTCTTCCGCCCATGGCGCAACGACCTCCGCCCCCGCCCTCCATGTCTTACCTCCCGGCGCAAACCCATTCAGCTGACTCGAGACGAACCCGGGCGTCACAGCGTTCACCCTAACCTTTCCCTCCAACGCCTTCGCTAGCGCCACCGTATACGAATTTGCCGCCGCCTTGCTCGTATTGTAGGCAATCCAATCGTGGAACATTGTCTTTGGGTGACTCGCCATCAGTGCGCTGCTCCCCATGTGTGTCGACACATTCACGATGCATGCTTTCCCCGCAGGGGCGCTGAGGAGGAGAGGGATGAAGGTCTGGCAGACGGTGATGAGACCGAAAAAGTTGACGGCCATGGCGTCGTGAATGTTGGAGAGCGCCCCAGTGCTGTCGTGCATGAGCCCGACGCCTGCGTTGTTGATAAGGGAGTCCAAATGCCCATTGGCCTTCTCTACAATGTCTTTGGCAGAGGCGACGGATTCAGGGGATGTGATGTCGAGGAGGACGAAGTGGACGTCTAAGCCTTCGGCGACGAGTTTGGCTTGGGCGGCTAGTCCTGCGTCTTGGTTTCGTGCACCGAGGTAGACGCGGTGGTCTTTCTCTGCGAGAACCTTGACGACTTCGAATCCGACGCCGGTGTTAGCGCCAGTGACGAGGATTACGCGTTTGTAAGTATCGGTCATTGTTGTGGTTGGATTGGATGTGGGACGAACAAACGCTTGCTCGAACTTTATATGAACGAGCCTTAACAAAGCTGCCGGACGTGGACGTAGGCGCGATCAGCCGTTCATCCGGAGAAAAGGTCATCGGCTGGCATAAGTCGGGAAGGTGAGATTTGGCTTGCGTACACAGGTGCTTCAAATACTTATCCCTATCTCTGGTAGGAGTGGAGAGGGGCCGGTGGACAGTCGCGCACGGAGTCGCGTCGTGGCGTGAATGCGAGGATCCGCTACGGATGGTGTAGCCAAACAAGGCCAACCACCGGCAGAGGAATGGCGGGTCAGTCGCGACCCACTGCAGGAGTCAACATCTATGCAATATCGTAAAGCAGATGAAGTTTGGATAGGCACCCACGCAGACTGTCGACGTGGCTGCGCCACAGTCCTCCCAGTGATTGCGCTTTTTCTCATGGGCTTCTCATTACTGACGGAAAATCTCAGATAGCCATTCTTCTCTGTATCTCGTGAAGCGGATGCGAGGTCGGGAGATACTATACATCGTTTTGTTTCTTCAAGGTGAAGAATTTATTTTTTTCGCATCTTTCTGATCCACCAACATTGAGCAGATCTTGCGCTGTGGCAGGTTCGGATCGTGTCGGCACACTCCACAGGATGAACATGTTCATATAGACAAGTTTGCGATTGAGTGCATTATATGGGTCCACGCGGCAAGCGTTTTGTCTTGCTACCTCTAGTAAATATCACCACGCTCCTCGAAATTATTCCTTCCTCTTGGATCCCTTATTTTTTGCGGGTGACAGACTCTTGCTCGTAGTAGTAGGTCGCCCACTCCGGTGAGCGTCTAGTGTCCTTGCCCGTTGGCGGATTCGATCCCTCGCACAATCCGTCCTTCACTCCATGCACTCCAGAAGATTACATCCTGTTCGAGGATGATTGATCATTTCCGCCCAGTTCTTGACACAGTATTCGAATCTCCGAACCGTCAGATATCCCTCGTCAATGTGGCGGTCGCCCTTATGTCTGGAGCGCAGACGGCTACGGTAGCCTTGACGTCGACTGGTTGTCTTGTAGCCGCTGGATGTTCGTCTGCTGCCTCCTGACTTTGGCAGCGGTTCCCTCAATGACGAAAACATGTGCTCTCTGACTTGGCAAGAACCATGGCATGCAGGAGGCGTGGGTATGCGTATACCACCCTAGACCGAAGTAGAATTTCGGCGTGTCGTCTTAACCATGCAAGGACTTGGCGCGCCGTCTAGCTCGGCGCCGCGTTCGCTTCTCCTCAGTTTCCTTGTTCGAGCCACCGACATCGACAACGGCTCGTTGTATCCGCTACCTTGATGGAGATGTAGTTCGACTGTCTCATCCTGGATTCCAACGTGACCAGGCGTTCACGCGCGAAAACGGAACGATGCAGTTGCTTCGGCCGTACTTCGTAGCTGCACGCCCGAACACTTTGCCTAACGAAGTGGAGACATCGCCTTGGCTTGAGGAAAGCAGCCAAGCCTTCATGCTCATATGTTCTCGACGCCTCAATCCGTACAATGTTCTTCTGTGCGGACTACCTTCTCGGCGACGCGTATTTAAGCACTGAACTGTTAGCGTTGACGACATCCTTCCCACTCCTCCAACAAATCGACTTCCTCGTCCTCTGCAAACATGTTGGTCAAGGCCCTTACCGTCTTCGTTCTCACCGCGATTACTCTCGCGTCCCCGGTCGTTCGGGCGCCGCTTGACGTCCAAGCCCGCGCTTTGGCCAGAAGAGACTTTGACTTCAAGGAGAAGGATTTCAAGGAGAAGGAGTTCAAGGAGAAGGAGGACAAAGATGAGGACTGCGACGAGAAGGAGGTCAAACACAAGGACTTCGATAAGGACTTTGGCAAGGACTTTGACAAGGACTTCGATGCCAAGGAGGTTTGGGTCACAGTGGTATGCATAAGTATCATCTTGCGTATTTGCGCTAACGACGGCGTATTCAGAAATTCGAGGAGAAGGAAGAGAAAGAGAAGAAGGAGAAGGAGAAACACGAGAAGGAGGATTGCGATGAGGAAGAGGAAGAGAAGGAGAAGCCCGAAAGGAAGGAAAAACACGAGAAGGAGGAGGACTGTGATGAAGAGGAGGAAGAGAAGGAGAAGAAGGAGAAAAAGTACAAGCGCCACGAAAAGGAGGAGAAGGAGGAGAAGGAGAAACACGAAAAGGAGGACTGCGATGAGGAGGAGGAGGAAAGGGAGAAGCACGGTAGGAAGGAGAAACACGAGAAAGAGAAAAACGAGAAGGAGGACTGTGATGAGGAGGAGGAGAAAGAGAAGCACAGGAAGGAGAAAAATGAGAAGGAGGACTGCGATGAGGAGAAGGAAGAGAAGGAAAAGCACGAGAGGAAGTACAAGCGCGGCGACAAGGACGAGAAGGAGAGGAAGGAGAAGCACGAGAAGGAGGACTGCGATGAGGAGCAGGAGGAGAGGGAGAAGCACAGGAAGGAGAAACATGAGAAGGAGGACTGTGACGAAGAGAAGGAAGAGAAGGAGAAGCACCACAGGAAGGAGAAAAATGAGAAGGAGGAGGAGGAGGACTGCGATGAGGAAAAGGAAGAGAAGGAAAAGAAGCGCTGGTAGTCTGTGTACCACGGACATTGTTCTGCTCTGGGGCTTCACTTACACTGAAAAAATGGTCAGCTGGTATTTATTTTCATTGTCATAGCTGGAACATTGCTGCAGGACATCAACGAGCTTGCTAAGTCAGTGTGAAAGTTAACTCGGATGGAACGTTGAAGGGCGGGACGTCATGGCAAGAGTATTTTGGTGACAGAAATGTAAGGCAGAAGTGAATTCAACAAGCTATGTTTTCTTTCGACACCGAGGCTAATTTTAGGAAACCAACGCAAAGAAACTACACAATCTTGAAACCCTGTCAAATAAACATTCGCACCACCGCTTGTTCCATGATTCGCAGCGGAACTCGATTCCCCACTTGCCCGCTGCGGTCGGCATCTCCGTCTGCCTGTTTTTTACCAGTCCTGTTGGCCATCATAGTCTTCATCTGATCCTTGTTGTCCTGGTTCAAGGCGCTCAGACTGTAAAGCTAGATTAGTCCTATACGGATAGACCCAATTTCATGGAAAGATAGCCCACATCAGGTTCTGGCAAAGGCTGTTGCGACCGTGTAAGACTCGGAGGACAGACGAAAGGAAGAAATACATACAAATGGCGCCTTCGCCCTCGATGCCAACGGCCCAAGTGTGATAGCATCCGTCGTCGCTTCGACGGGTGCTCCTTGTGTGGCGAAAGAGGAGGCGAGAAGGACGAGGATGATGTTTAAAAAGTGCATGGTTGTTGAGTGAAGTATTAAAGCAGTCGATATGTCAACGGTGGAGTTTGTAGAGTACCTGCAATATTGGTCGCACTTTTATACTTGCATCCTCGAGTATTTGCGGGGCTCCGAAGAAGACGGGGGGTTAATAAATGCTATACATGTTCACAGTCAGCAAGCAGTAGGACCAAAATACATTGAATGCAGTCACAATTATAACAGAACCAATTCAGGTGTGGGAAAAGTTCGCGTTCTTGGTACTGCCTGCTACGCCTTGTGTTGCGCGTTCGCCACGGTAAATTTTCTGTCGGTAATCGATGAACGCGACGCGTCCAGTCCCGGTACACACCTAGTAAGGCTTTGAATGCAAATGGTCCTGTTGTTGCTTCGATACCTGGTTCGATCGGGCGTGCTCGACAGGCGCATGACTCGGCGGTTTTCCTTGCCCTCACCAAGGGATGATGACTCTCGAGAGTTCTTCCTCCTCCTCCATTGATTTGGTCGCCGAAGATGACGGGAAGGGCGCGGTGAAGAGCCGTGGGCTATGGCAATTTTGCTGAAAGTTGAGGTCGTTTCGCACTGGTAATCACTGTTGAAATTAAATTGGTAGAGGGTAGTCACTAGTGGGAAGAAAGAGAAGTGCGGAACCCGGGCCGAGCTAAACTTGGCTTGCTTCCTGACATCATGCAGCTTCAAAAAATCTGTTCTCGCTCACCCTATATTGCGATTCAGTGGCTGGTTCTCATGGAGGTCTCCTTGGTCTATCATCTCCGTTTTCAGCGGGAGAAGCGGCAAAACATGACATTTATTGTTCCTCCACGCTATCAACGTATCAACTCTTGTGCCTGCAACACCGAGGAACCTTTCGTTTGTACGATCTCCTTGCTGGAACAATGCTAGGTGCCATAATATCCAACTTTCGTTCCAACAACACCGACCCGTCTCGAACGACACTTCCTATGATCAACTCCATGATTCAAAGAAAGGGACGAAGACCTCGACACGATCCAAACAATCAGGAATGCGCGGATGCTCGCTCCATTTCACAGTGCTTACGATAACTTTTCATCAGGTACTAAGGCGCCAGAGGATCGAGTGTAGAAGATTCAGATTATAATAAAACGGTGGTCTACAATAGCGCGAACCGCGCCTTCTACTTGTTCATGTTCTGCTGCATGTTACCCTTCTCTTGTTGGGCGTTTCCTTATAACGGTGTCAGTCAAATCCTCAAAGCCTAATAAATGTTGACATACCCTTAGCTTGCTGAGTCGAATCGCCCATAACCGCTCCAGCGACGGAGTTCATAGTACCCTTATGAAAATTTGAGTGGGATTCATCGACAAGAAAAGCCCAAGCTAACCTTGACATAGTCCATAGTTCCAGCGACGTATCCTTCAGCTTTAGCGGCGGTAGTCTCGGCCTCGCCTTCAGCGTGTTGCTTCTTGCCAGAATCGCGCATGGAGTTGGAGCCGATGGCCTCGCCGGCCTGTAGACAAAAAAGATTAGACGATGACAACGCGTAAATCGAATCCTTACAGCTTGCTTGACATTGCCAACGACAGAGTTGAACTGGCCAGAGGATTTGCTGTAGTTACGC
>QLPD01001671.1:0-24198 GCA_003314085.1 Hymenopellis raphanipes | reverse complement strand
TCTCCCAAAATGTATATCTCTCTTTTCACTCTTCCTGTCGACCGTGCGATTATGCCATGCACGACGATCCATGGCGACCAACACGAGTACAATGATGTCTGCGACTCTACTTGAAGCAATTAGCTCCCCGGATTAGGTATCTGTAGAGACTCAAGGCGCGCGTCCAATGGCTTCGGTTCCCAGCTGCGCAAAGAAAAGCCCGCTGAAGACCTTCCTTCCTCGTGCCGAGCCTCGACCAATTGTGATTTGATGAAAATCGCGACATAACAGAGCCTGGGGTGCGGAAAACGGTGATGGTGGGATCCAACTTGTTGTTCCTGCGGGCGCGCGACTAGATACTCAGAAACGGGTGGTCGGGTATCCTTCCAGTTCGTGATCGTCAATCAAGCTTATGTTTTAGCACCGGCAAGTGAGAGAGTCTCATCTCGCCATCCATCCACTCCGCGCCGTCTAACTTTCCGTGCCATATCGATCCTTCCAGCATGACAAATACAACTTGGGGAAGAGGGAACATCTGCACAGCGAGGGAGTCTAGAGCCGTAGACAGACGGACGTCGATCGTCGAGTTTTGCGCGTAGAAGGCTTTTGGAGTGATACTTCGAGTCCAAGCTTCAGTGCACTAAGTATGCGACGAGGGGTAAAGGCGGGATCCAAGACGCTGTTTCTGCAGTTGATTACTAGCTGTAAAAAGGCTAGAGTAGTATCTATTCTGTAGTTGTTCATCTTTCAACATGATGGTGGTCGTTGGAAAGTCTTCTAGGTTACGAAGTACACGTGCTTCTGTCTGTTTTGAGAGCGTGGGAAATTTAGATTCTTTTGGATCTCGACCACGACTACTGTACGCGTGAAGCGTCTGAATAGTGGACTCGATATACAGTCGCGGCCCGCAACTATCTTGTCTCGCCCTCCATCTTTGCAATCCTCCCGGAGAGGTACGTCCTCTTCCTTCTTCCTCTCATCAGAATGAGCCTAGAAGGAGGAGGTCGGGGAGCTACTGTCCCTTCCACGCTGACACCTCAGGATATGTCTATCGCCTCTCCTTTTTCCTGTGCCTCTGTACGGAGCTGGATTACTTCGCCTATTTTCCCTCTCTGGTGACAAGGCGACAGTAACCGCAAGACTAGACGATATCGGCATTGGACTACTTACACTCGGATGCGACCACGTTAGACTAGACAATGTTTGCGGACAATGGATTGTTCTTCACAGTCATCCTTACCTCTTGAAACTTTTGACTCCATTTCTTTCCATATGCACTCTCCATCTTGAGTTACAGTCCTCTTTGTTGGCTCTGTATATCAGCACGCTAGGTTATGCATTTCGGCTAGAGGTGATCTAGGTACCGTGGGAATTGTATCGTTCAACGACTTGTACTACCGAATAATTTTCTCAAGGCGTCGACTCTAGCGAGGCGCTCGGGATACACCCATTGGTCTCTTCTGATATCTATGAATCTTGAAATAGTCTCGGCACTGACGGCGTCAGGACGGAGTTGACCACGAGCTTATAGAATGACGGCAGGCAGCCTCACCTTCTTGCTCTCAACAGCCATCGATTAGTAGCAACTCTCATGGTGAGCTGCAACTCATTCTGTTCATTCAGCCGACTAATTTTCAATTAAGATCAAAGATGATTCCAAAATGCTATCAGGTGCCTTCAAGCGAAGCTCCTTCCTCATACGCCATGTCGGCGCTCTTCAACCATCTCCTCACGACTAACGACGCTCCGAGTCCTGACGACGTTCATGACCTCAAATCCTACCTCTCCTACCCCAAGAACCGCATCATCGAAATCCGTCGTCGCATTGAGGCTCTCCGCATCGAACTGGCGGCGCTTAATGTTGAACGCGACACTATGGCAGAGCGATACTTGATACCCCAGCACGAGGCCATTCTTTCACCTGTGAGAAGGCTCCCCACATCGGTTCTCCAGACCATTTTCGTGTATGGCGTCCTCGCAGCAGAGTCCATCATTGAGACGCACTCCATCATCATCGTCCTCTCGCGCGTGTGCCATGGATGGCGCACCGTTATATTGCAAACACGTTCCCTCCATGCTACCGCACTAGGCATATCTACGAGGCAAGAGAGTGTATCTCGAGCAACTACTGGCACTATTAATCAACACGGTGCTACATGCTCTCTCCCTCATGTGCAACCTGCTGACGTGATTTACGCAGGCGCCAGAAATCAGCGCAATATTATAATCGACAAACAAGGTAAGAAAATCCTTTCTTTCGTATACAATAAGCTCAAGTGGTTGCTCAGGCCGTGACATGTCGATTGACGATGTAGACACACTTGATTCCTCTACCCCCACCGCGCCGCCGGGAAGGGCTGAAGTCGTCAAGGCCTTCCGCAGTGTCCTGCGCCAGATCGAAACTAGATTCGCCTTGCAACAACCCACCCCCCGGGAAGTGTCATGCGCAACGATGCTAGTGGATGTCTCAAAACTCTGGTCATCGCAGCCCTCTTCAGGCAGCGACGCACCTTCAACATTACAAGCGCGTCCCCCTCGTCGGCGTCTTGTGCTACGGCCTCGATCCACTGTCAATGCCCAAACAAGGCCCGAATCCCCTACGGACCCACGTGCGACAATATCGCATGGAAGGGCAGCTCCACAGATGTCTAGTGCTCCTCAAAACGTTAGCCCTCGGTTATCTTCACATCCTCCACCGACCAACATGGCGCCACCTCCCATGCAGCCCCCCATGAAACCATGGGGGCAGTATTATGTATGTATTATTCAGCTAATATTAACCTTATCTGACCTGGTGCGTAGTATCCCGCGCCCATGGAGGGCCAGCCATATGCTGCTTACGGATACTCCGGTTGGTACATGCTGCAACCTGGACAAATGCGTCCCCAGCAACCTCCGCCCGGTCCCCACTTACCGCCTCATAATGGCATGCCTGTTTCACCGCGAAATCCTTCGATGTCCATGCAAGGTCCTGGAACTCCGACACCACCACATGCTACGCCCGCTTCACACAATGTCCACCCTCCTCCAACCATGTCACATTCTGTTTCCGGCAGCATAGCTTCGCCTCCTCCAACACCGTCGACTGCAAATGGCCGAGCGGCCTACAATCCTCGGAACGCCAGGCCTGTTGTCCGGCGGGCCAAGATAACATTGAAGAAAACTGACGGTACCGAGATCAACATCAAGTAACGCGCTGCGGTCACTGAGGTGAGAAAAGAGAAGGAGAAGATTCAACTTGAAGGTTGATGCACAACAATGCGCACTGAGGTGGATCCATGCGTTCCAGATTGGATCACAGCAAACTTGATTGTATCGACGTCCTTTAATATTCCTTCAACCCGACTTCCATATTACTAATATGTTACGAACGGAAATCATGCGTAAATCTGCTGTTGTACTTCCAAGCTGCCTGCGAATTTGAATTCAGTCGGCAAAAGTTCTGTTGAAGTCTGTTCATACAAGGTGGGGATGATCTCGTGATCGTTACAGATTCCAACGGTCATTCAAAGCCTCTGTACTCATGTTTCAGCAAGCTAGAAAACGTGTAGCATCTGCGTTGTCCCGCCGTCCGTGGCTCGTTCTGCTGTTGAAAGCAGACCTCGAGGTGAAACGGCGTAACAGGTGACCTAATTCAATCAAGATCGTGGGAAAGTCGCTTCTTGGTTCAAATCTTTCCAAAGCTCATTCAATTTGCCACATTGTTTAATGTCGAATGTTGGACCGTTACCGCTACCCGACCGCGACAGCATATTCCGGAATGTATTTCCGTATTGGCGATCTTCAAGCCTATCTACTGTATAGAGTTCAGCACTTCGAGCTTCGGCAAGTCGTGGCCAGCAAGAAGAATGATTTGTGACGGCATGCGTTCTAATCTCAGAGTTATCCATCCATCTATCCATCTCTCATGGTACGGTAAACACCTGTCGGCTGTGTGCTTGTAGCAATCTGGTGACTGCCATAGTCAACTACTAATCCACACTTACCGCCGCTTTTCTCAAAATTCGTGCGTTCTCCTACTCCAGTTTGCGACTTATGGTGTTGATTGACGATGACGGCGTAGAATGAATAATTCTTCGGCTGCTACGGTTCCAAAGAATCCTCCCCCGCTCCCAGCTTGGTCAAAACGCCCGCCCTCGTCTTCACAATCTCCGGCCCCCTCCAGTACCCCAACCTATCCGACCTATTCCCATCGTCCCAGTGCGCTAAGCCAAGATGGCGTTGGAATCCCGCGTAATGTAGACGCCACCAAACAGAGTACTTGCGCGTCCTTCAATTTTCAGTGTATAGCTAGCTAATCTGGCCGCCGTCCAGGCCTTTCTGTGTCTTTTGGATCGATTGACGGTATCAATGCACCGATTTCTTCATCACCTGCCCCTACCCCGACCCCACCGATAAGGTCAAAGGGCGTCAAATCTTTTGGCAGTGTTCCGGCTACAGTTAACCAGGTTAATGGCAAATCGGCCGTGAAAACTATCGCCAAACCAGAGAAGATAGGCAAAGTAGATATAGCCAAACTGTTTCAGGGCTCGTCATCAGCGTCGACTTCGGCACCGTCGCAGCCCCCTTCCCGCAGCGTACGGCCAGCCGTAGCTGCACAACCTTGTTCCCAGCTAAATGCTACTTACGGCGACTCTGGTTGGTATATGCCGCAACCTGGGCGAAGGCCGCCCCAGCATCCTCCGCCTAGTTCACAGCATAATCCTCCGATGCCCATGCCCATGCAAGATCCTAACACTCCGACACTACCACATGCTACGCCCACTTCACACAATGTCCACCCTCCTCCAGCTATGTCACATTCTTCTTCCGGTAGCATTAGCGGTCTAGCCTCGCCTCCTCCAACGCCGTCGACTGTAAATGACCGAGCGCCTTGCAATCCGAACGCCGATAGGGTGGTCCCACGGGCCAAGATATCACTCAAGAAACTTGACGGCACTGAGATAAACTTGGTAAATTTCAAGCATCACACGCTTCCGTCCATAACGTCGCCTGCACCTGCAAGTCCTAATCGACGCAGCGCAATACGGATGGAAACAGAAGAAGCAAGAAAGAAACGGATAGAGGCTGAGCAGAAGGAGGAGCAGGTCAAACTCAAGGCCAAGCAAGATGCTGAGGACCAGATGAGGAAAGATCTCCACATCGACAGTGCAGCACCTTCAGAAGTTCCTCGTCGTAGACGTGGTCTTCTCGATCTCTCAAGTGATCAACGATACAATAACTCCGCACCTCTTCCTTCTGCCCTTGCTACTGCTCGTATCATCAATGACCTTGGTAGTGTTCCGTACCCGGAGGGCGTCAAGAGTCCCAGCGTTGAGCTCAATATTGGCGCAAAGGACAACAAGTTCAGGTACGCACACGTCTCTGACTTTGGGCAAGAAATAACACTTATATTACAGATACGACCGTGAATTCTTGCTGCAGTTCATGTCGATATGCAGAGCAAAGCCCGACATACTTCCTCCTCTTGACGCCATTCGTCTCGGGCCTTCAGAAGGCAACTTTCCCGTGAGCCGTGAAGGTTCAGGTCAGTCATCCAACGCCTCAGCACCTCAACGTCAAGCTTCCTCCAGTGGCTTCTCGTCAAGTTCATTCGGCAAGGCGTCGTCCAACCTCTTCAGCATGGGCATGGGCAACTTTGGCACCGCCACATCCGATGCCTCAGCACCTTCACGTCAAGCTTCCGTCAGTGGTTTCCCTTCCGTCCAGTCGGGTTCATGATTCTCACTGGTTGTAATTTAGGCTGCAAGGGAAGACTCGTATCTGGCGTACAATCAACGCAAGAACCTTGCCTGGCCGTCTACATTGCGCACGTTTAGTGAATCGGAGTCCGACGTTGATGCAACGAGTCAATCATCCGATGAGGAGGCCGACGTCGAAATCATGTCGGTTGCCGAGGCGAAGGAGAATATTACGCAGTACTCTAAGGAATTCCTTGCAACTCGAAGCTTGGAGGAGGCAGAAATCTACTTCAAAACGTTACCCGCCATACACCATTACCTACTAATCGACGACCTTGTCTACTCAAGGGTCGAGTCGAACGAGGCGGACGCACGGCTTGTGGGAGATTTCTTCGCGCGCGCGTCGTCCAAGGGTTTATGCTCCCCAGCCGCGTTTGAGGAGGGTATTGCACCTACGGCTGAATTCCTTGATGATATTGCCAATGACGCGCCGGATGCTCCTGATTTGTTAGCGATTATGATGAAAGGCGCTAGATTGTCGGATGTGCGACGAGAGAGAATAGCATCCAAGTCGAAGGAACATTGCGCCGGGCTTTTGGAGCTCTCGAAGCCACCTCGTCTTCCGTTTTCCTTTCTTAAAGACACGAGTAAGTCATTGTCGTCCGACTTCGGGGAAATGGGCACGGTCTCAGATGTGCACGTTCCTCTGATCCCTCCCGGCAGAGAGAAGGCTGTCGCTGAGAAGAAGTCGTATCAGCCCCAGATGAGGATGTCTCGTGGTGGATTCGGACGCGAGACCGCTGGATCCGCGCCTCGTGCACCTCCCAAGGCTGGCAACTTGTCCAAATTCGGCCAAATCATCAAAGGATCAAATGCGCCGTTAACGTTTGGTCCTCAAAACAATATCTACTCTGGCAAGAAGGACAAGCGTGAATCCATACAGCGAACGAATTCGCAGGATATGTTCTCGATGCTCCAGAACTCCGAGACTCCCGCCGAGCCCTCTGCACAGAAAGGTATTTTACATGATCTATTCGCTCGATTTTTTTTACTCATGTGAGTCTTTAGAACCTACTCAACGGAAGAAACTTGTATTGGCGCCTCGATTCAAGCCCGGTGAATTCACCACCGCGGACGCCAGGAAGAAGATTGAGGAGGACCTAAAAGAGTTCTTCGCGGTCCGGAATTTGGACAAGGCAGAAGGCTACTTCAAGTCATTACCCGCATCGCACCATCATCTCTTAGTCGACAAATTGGTTTCTTATGCGATCGAGTCAAAGGCGGCAGACGCACAGCTTATTGCGGAATTCTTTGCGCGTGCCTCGTCAAAGAGTCTATGCGCCTCAGCCGCGTTCGAGGAAGGCATAGCGCCTGTTGCCGAGTTCCTGGACGCTATTGCTATTGATGCGCCAAAGGCACCTAGCCTCCTGGCCATAATGATCAAGGGCGCGGACCTCTCAGAGGAACAACGGACACGGATAGCCTCCAAGTCGGAGGGGAGTGGCGCAAAGCTCCTTGAGCTGATCTCTTGAATCACATGATTTTGTTCTTTCGTAATTACTGTATATGAACTATATCTACTCGCCTGCTCGACAAGAGACTGTAGTAGCACGTTGAACGTTCTTTATGGATTTGCTTCCTCTTCAATCATGCTCCCTTGTCTTGTACTCATGCTCGACGGTATGTAACTTACTTTCACCCCGCTCGAACCAATGCGCACAAGGCGGCATGAATGACCCGAACATTGACTGCAGATATTTAGCGAGTCCTCATTTCACATTGATAGCGCTCGCATCTTCAATTCAAAGCTGTACAAGTCCGACCGCCACTAACGATGCCCGGATGGTCTCTACATCCTTCTATTGGGTGTTGAGTGAAGAGTCCAGATGCGTCAAGTCTCTAAGTCCTGAAATTAAGGCCCCGTATACACTGCACCCCTAGCAGCCAAATGTCGGGCAACATGCTCCCAATAGAGAGTCCACAGAGCATCAAGGATGCTTTCTGCTGAAGGCCGATCCTTTGGTAGTGGCGCGAGACAGACGGTACTGCGGGTGAGGTTTCTTCGAAACGATATGGTTGATTACAGCGCCCTCTGTTCGGAGATTGGAGTAAGGTGGTCTCCCCGTATAAATCTATGGACATTTTAGAGAAATATGATGTATCACTTTGAATAAGACTTACCTCTATGAGGGTGCAGGCAAACGAATAGATGTCTAGCTCTCGCATACGGTCTGGATCGAACTCTGATTCTTCTATCAACTCTGGCGGAAGCCATCGAACATTGCCCTGATTGCGCGCAGAGGACCCGGGCACTTCAGTCTCAACCGCGAGACTTATGCCGAAATCATCGAAAGTCATCGCCAACCAGAATGTTTGCCTGTGTACTTAACTGTGTAAGTCATTCGCCACATTGGGATTGGTGGATGAGCAACGTACCCCACAAATGTCTTTGTGTACAATGCACCGGAAGAACGAAAGGAACGCCAGATATCAAGGTGGAGATGCAGAGCATTGAAGGCAAGAGGTGCGCCTGATCCATTGCTGATTCACACATGTGCGATCGTCGATCGTGGAGAGCGTGGGAATTCGACTGAAAAGTCCTTGAACGTCAACGTCTTCCCCATTCTTAAACGCGAGCTCTGGTCAATTTCCCACTATAGTGCTCATGCTAGGGAAATGAGCTGTTGCGATGCCACAATTTAACCGGAGATGACATCCGCGAAACCTGAAGTTAAGGTTAACGTAGCATACACCGCTTCGGCAAGACGTGCCAGACTCTGGATGACGGCAGGCAGCACCTTCTCGTTCTCTACAGCCATCTATCTTGTCGACTTCAAAAGGGTTCATCCAGTGGAATATTCTCGCCATCAACTCTTTGTTGGAAAGTCCAAAGTTATTAAAAACATGAACGAAGTTGAGGTGAGGATTCTCCCATCGTCGCACAACATTACAGTATGTCAATCTCTAGTACAGGCTACCGCGAAACGTTGGGACCGAAAGGTTTTGGCCGTCGCTCCCGACTCTCCCGAGATTGTTGACCGGAGGGTCAGGGGTCTTCTCAACAAACTCACAATGGAGAAGTTCGACTCCATATCCGACCAAATCATCGCTTGGGCGAACAAGTCGGAAAACGAGAAGGACGGTCGCACTCTCATCCAGGTTATCTGTCTTGTGTTCGAGAGAGCGACCATCGAGGCTGCTTCGTCTGAAGTGTGCGCCCGATTGTGTCGGAAGATGATGGAACAGATCAGCAACCGGGTTCAAGCCGACGGGATCAAGGGACAAGGTGGCGCACCCATCACTGGTGGTCACCTCTTCCGCAAGTACTTATTGAACCGGTGTCAGGAAGACTTTGAGCGCGGGTGGGACGCCAAAGAAATCATCGCAGCGGAGAAGGCGGGCGACGATGAAAGCATCAACGATGCCGTTCAGAAGGCTCGGCGTGAAGGCCTCGGTTTGATGAAGTTCATTGGAGAGCTGTTCAAGCTCCAGATGTTGACAGAGCGTATCATGCACGAGTGTGTCAAGAAACTTCTCGGGAATGTCGATAACCCTGAAGAGGAGGAGATCGAATCGCTTTGCACGCTTATGACCACCGTTGGAGAAATGTTGGACACACAGATGGCTCGGGCCCACATGGACGTGTACTTTTCTCGCATGAAGGAGTTGAGGAAGAGCAGCAATGTGAGCCCTCGGATACAGTTCATGTTACAGGTCAGTTTCTCTTTTTAAGATTCTTGGCATTATTTTCCTTACACCTTATCGCAGGACATTATCGAGTTACGTGAACGACGGTGGGTTTACCGGAATGCTGTCGCGGCTCCTGCGACGATTGCGCAAATGCATGAGGCGGTAAGTGTATTTTGTGGTCCGCCTCTTGGTTCTCTAACCGCCTTTGGTTGAGGCTGCGAAGGAGAAAGCTGTCGCTGAGAAGGAGTCGTACCAGCGCCATATGATGATGTCTCGTGGTGGCGAACGCGGAGAGCAACAGCAAGTCGGTCCAGATGGTTGGACGACCGCTGGATCCGAGCCTCGTGCACCTCCCAAGGCTGGCGACTTGTCCAAATTTGGCCAAATCAACAAAGGCTCAAATGCGCCGTTAACGTTTGGTCTTCAAAGCAATATCTACCCTGGCAAGAAGGGCAAGCGTGAATCAATACAGCGAACGAATTCGCAGAATATGTTCTCGATGCTCCAGAACTCCGAGACTCCTGCTGAGCCCTCTGCACCGAAAGGTATTTCACATGATCTATTTGCTTGATTTTCTTTTACTCATGTGAGTCTTTAGAACCTACTCAACGGAAGAAACTTGTGTTGGCGCCTCAATTCAAGCCCGGTGAATCCACCACTGCGAACGCCAAGAAGAAGATTGAGGAGGACCTAAAAGAGTTCTTCGCGGTCCGGAATTTGGACAAGGCAGAAGGCTACTTCAAGTCATTACCCGCATCGCACCATCATCTCTTAGTCGACAAATTGGTTTCTTCGGCGATCGAGTCGAAGGAGGCAGACGCACAACTTGTTGCGGACTTCTTTGAGCACGCCTCGTCCAAGAGTCTCTGCGCATCAGCTGCGTTCGAGGAAGGCATAGGGCCCGTTACCGAGTTCTTGGACGATATTGCTATCGATGCGCCCAAGGCTCCTAGCCTCCTGGCCATAATAATCAATGGCGCGAACCTCTCAGAGGAACAACGGAGACGGCTAGCCTCCAAGTCGGAAGCGAGTGGCGCGACCCTTCTTCGGCTTACTGAGCTTCGGGTCCGCCAACATCCCATCGGAGTTCTTACTAGTGCATCGATCCATAGAACTGAGATCGAAATTATGTCTGTTGCCGAAGCAACGGAAAAGATTACGCAGTACTCAGAGGAGTTCTTCGCGACTAGAGACTTGGAGGAGATCTATTTCAGGTCGCTACCCGCCGTATACCACTTTCGCTTCGTCGACCGCCTTGTCTACCAAACGATTGAGTCGAACGAGGCGGACGCGCGGCTTGTGGGAGATTTCTTCGCGCGCGCATCGTCCAAGGGTTTATGTGCCCCAGCAGCGTTTGAGGAGGGTATTGCGCCTACGGCCGAATTCCTTGATGATATCGCCATTGACGCGCCGGGTGCTCCTGATTTGTTAGCGATTATGATGAAAGGCGCTAAATTATCGGATGCGCAACGTGCGAGAATATCATCCAAGTCGGAGGAACATTGCGCCAGGCTTTTGGAGCTCTCGAAGCCACCTCGTCTTCCGTTTTCCTTTAGTAGAGACACGAGTATGTCATTGTCCTCCGACGTCGGGGAAATGGGCACGGTCTCAGATGCGCTCGTTCCCCTGATCCCTCCCAACAGTGAGAAGGCTGTTGCTGAGAAGGAGTCGTATCAGCGCCAGATGACGATGTCTCGTGGTGGATCCAGACGCGGTGGCGAACGCGGAGAGCAACAGCAAGTCAGTCCAGATGGTTGGACGACCGCTGGATCCGCGCCTCGTGTCCCTCCCAAAGCTGGCGCCTTGTCCAAATTCGGCCAAATCAACAAAGGATCGAATGCGCCGTTAACGTTTGGTCCTCAAAGCAATGTCTATTCTGGCAAGAAGGACAAGCACGAGTCAATTCAGCGAACGAATTCGCAGAATATGTTCTCGATGCAGGGGTATAACGAAGAATTCACAAAAAGAAATGGCAGTATATAGAGTACTAGTTCTCGACGTGAACGATCCGTCCTAGACAGATTGCAACAAGTGGTACCCCTGTCGGAAGAATGTCAAGTCCTCACATACGCCGCACCTCTCATAGCTAATGCTGTGTAAGGTATTCCGTTGAGTACAGCTTCCAAGGTGCACCAAGGATGCTTTTTGCTGACGGTCGCTGCTTGGGGGACGATGCCAGACATGGTGTTACGACGGTGTCCCATAACTCAGGTGGGAGGATATCAGTGGGAGGCCGTACGGGAGGTTTCTTCAGCACAAGTTTTTGGCGGAGTACAGCGAACTCTGTTCGCAGGTCCGAGTAAGGTGGCTTGCCCGTATAAATCTGAGGAAAATTTAGAGCCGTGAGACGTGGTAAACCGAGCATAACTGACCTCCGTATTCGCGCACCCAAATGAATATATGTCTACTTCTCGCATGAGATAGGGATCGTAATCTGATTCCTCTATCAATTCTGGCGGAAGCCATCGAATATTTCCTTAGCTTCGCGTGGAAGTAGTGGTCTCAAGCATCAGACTTATGCCGAAGTCACTCAGACAACATCGAAAGTCATCGCCAACCAGAATGTTTGCCTACATGACGGTATGAGTCACTGGCCATATTAAGGGTGCTGGATGAACAACGTACGCCACGAATGTCTTTTTGTACAATGCAAGGATCAAGGCTGCTCGTGCGGATACAAGTGACGAGGCCAGCACAAGACGTTGAAGAGGGTTGAAGCTAATGCGTTCTAGGAAGCGAGAAGTCGAAGTCTAAAAAGATATCGCCCTCCCCTTTGTCTACGCTATCGCAGAAAAGATATGCAATGAGAGGATCTCGTGCCAGGCGCTGAGTTTCCAACTGCAGAAGACGGAAAACGAGCGAACCACCGTAATGGAAGGTGGGGGTGGGGCAATGAACGATTAGACGGCAAAATAAGTCCACGTAAACGACTTTGCCATGCTGCTCTACAAGGATATACAAATTCATAGATGTAGATAGATAGATAGATAGGTGGGCGCGACGAGAGACACATACCGAATGAATCTCTATTTGCTTCCGCTCAAAGTTTTCTTCGGTAAGAGTTGCAATTGGAGGAAGAAATACAATTTGGGGCTGAATCATAGATGGCAGATCGTTGTCGATATTCCCCACTGGTGATTTTGAAATGCCCCGATGTCTAACTCCGCGCGGTGGGAGAGTTTTCTTGCGTTTATTTGGCATTTCGGAAGTAAATGACAAGAGAACGAATGCGAGAAATCAAGGTGGAGGTGCAGCGCTGACAGTGAGCATCGAAGGCTGTTGCGACTCAATGCTGTCCTTTTTCGGGACAAACCAACAACTTTGATACCGCCTACACAAGGTCAACAACAGACTTGTCAGTCCAAGATAAGCCAACCTTTGAGGGAATACGTCTCGAGCGCTTGTACATCGTATTTCGGCGTCTCCATCTATGTCATGGTCGCTCGGAAGGGATATCTGCTCCTGGTGGCAGGAAGAAAACAGCTAGGACTCCACAAGGTATGCGATATGTAGCAGAGTTATCATCTGGTGACCATGGGCGTGGTAGGAAAGAGGCCGGCAGGGTTGGTCTGCAACCACCACCACCATGTCGCTCGAGCCGCCAATTTACTACTCCAAATCCGAGTTTATCGAGACAGTGCGGCCGCCTTGCTGATAGTCACCGCGTACGTCGACCGACGCGCTCTTCTAGGACACGGGAAACAAGGTGTCGCGTCGAGCGACCATTGCTGGGCCTCAGAATATCATTCTTGGTGGCAAGACTATTATCTCGAGCTCGGCCATTATTCGAGGAGATCTCAGACGTTCTGGGCCAGGTCATGCTGTGGTTATATCTCTGGGAAGGTATTGCTTGGTTGGCGAGGGATGTGTGATGCGGTAAATGGTCAAGTCTTTCATCACCGCAGTTCATTGACTTGCATTTTTAGGCCTCCTTATAAAACCTATCGCGGCGCCTTCAATTACTACCCAATGAAGGTAGGCGACCATGTCCACATCGGTAAAGACTCGGTGGTCGAGGCAGCGACCATAGGAAACCACGTTGAGATAGGCAAGGGTTGTGTTATTGTAAGTCTTTCTTTTTCTCCGACTTCTTTTGTCTCAACAGGCCTAGGGCAAGTTTGTGATAATCAAGGATTGTGCAAAGATTGCAGACAACACCGTCGTTCCCGCCAATACAGTCGTACCAGCGCTTGCGCTATTCGCTGGATCTCCTGGTACCTCAAAGCTTCTACTGCAAGTTACATATAGCTTACATCGATTTGATAGCTCAATTCGTCGAGGATTTACCCGAGTCAACACAGGAACTTGTGGAGAGCCACACTAAACAATATTATATGCGCTTCCAGCCTCTCGATACTGGTCGAGGACGACAGACATGACGACCCCGGCAATCGTATCTCTTCTTTCAATAGCTTGATCTCACTGTATGTATACCAAGGCGTGTTCTGTATCTTATAAGTATGTTCCCTCGAAAAGACTTCCGATCTGCCTTCGATCCCACCTCCGCGGTGACTTCAACCTGACTCCAACACGTCTTGTCTCTTCAGCTAATCCTACACTCTGCCATGCGTTGGCCACAGCATTCATTACACAGAAGCGGAAGCGCCTTGTGCACAACAATGAGATTTCGAAATTGTGACGTAGTATCCGCAGTGGCGCAGCTCTCCTTCGCGACTGGTCGCAAAACTTTTTGGACCTCGTTTATTTTCCTCTCTTAGCTTGACTCTGTCACCACCACCACTATGTCCTCAACAACAGCAGCTTCTTCATCCTCAGCCCAATCCTCCGGCGCATCATCTGGATCATCAACCATCTCCATCCCCGCAAGCGCCCAAGTCGGCAGCATAAGCATCACGCAGCCCTCCACGACCTCGACGTCCTACTTCAAAATCGCCACCAACAACCTCCTCACGTTCGGGTGGAACTTCACCTCGGTGCTCGTCACGCCCACGAGCCTCACCGTCTCCGCGGCGTGCGAGAACAGCAACACCTACCCCGTGGGCGACAACAGCGGCGTGATCGCCGGCGACGCGACGCAGGTCGTGTGGGACGTGTATTCGTACCAGACGGCGCACTCGGACAACCCCCTCCCGCAGGGAACGTGTTCCCTGATGATATGCGACGAGCGCGGGTACGGGGCGACGGCCGCGGCGGGGTATATGGCGGTGAATAGCGATCTGACGTTCGCGCTGTATACGCCACAGGCGTACACGGGGATAGCTGAGGGTATGTCTTCTTGCTTGCTTTGAAGTGGAATTGAGCTCATGATTTGCAGGATGGGAATGTGGTGTGTGTAATAGCAGTCTAAAGGGAATCCCGGCAAATCCGACGGTGGTGACTATGGTGGCGACATTTTTGGTTGTATGTTTATCGGGATACCAGCTGCTGCGTAGTGCTGTGCGCGCGATATAACCACGATGTTATATTTACGACTTCCTCGATGTCATGGACTGTTAGAGACGGAGCAGAATATTTTAGGCTTATATACTTAGGCCACCTTTGAGTGCTTTTCGGAGTATTGCAGAATGGAAGGAACAGTACAAACGCCGTCTATTAATTTAATACCTTCTTCCAAACATCTCCGCCAACATCTCCGAGCACCCGCTCAACCTCACTCTGGTCCAAGTTCAGCATGACCTTCCTTTCCTCTTCTGCTTTCCTAGACGCAGCCAACCCGTCTTCCAGCAACATCGCCCGCGACGCCACAAGCGACGTTAACACCGCGCCGAGTTCAAAGTCGTTTGGCCGCCGCCTGGGATCGTCGACTCCCCTCAGAACATCCATATATATGATATGTTGATGTTGTACCTATATAGAAGAACCCGTCAATCAATCATCGATGTTAGCAGAATTCCGGGGACCGACCTCGCCCCACTTTATCTCTTCCACACCTTCTCGTTTGACGCACTTCACCAATGACGCCAACATGAGTCTTTCATGGAAGCTAAGATCGCGCAGGTACGCCGCAGTGGGGTTATTCTGCATGACCGACATGACTTGGACAATGTCCCTCGAACTAGCCACTCTCTTCTCGGGGCGTACAAGTTCAACAGCACGTCTACGATAATCACAACAAATTGAGAAAGGAAAGGAATAAGAAAGTCAAGAAGAGTCATACCTGCATACATCTAGGATCCGCCGCGCGTCACCAGTAAGATTAGCAACTCGTTGAGCTGCAAGTTTGATGGCGTCTCGATTAATGACTTCAGGATCGTCTTCTCGTTTGACGCTTTCCAATCGCGATGACACGATCTCCATAAGCTGAGCTATCGAGTACGGCGTAAAGTTTGTTCGGACCATTCCTATATACGCGAGTCTGAGAGTCTAGTGCAACCGAGGGACAGAATCAAACAAGTGTGGCGTACCTAAACGACTTCTAACGCGACCAGTCATAACCCGCTCAGGCAGATCATGCGTGTTTGCGACTGCGATAACGATAAGTTTGCTGTCCGCAATAGTAGGCCAATTGAAGAAGTTGTACACCACATCCTGCTTCGTGGTGACCAACTGGTCGAGTTCATCCATCAACACGATACTACCCAGAACATAAGCCAGAAAACGTGAAGGGAAGAAGAAAACAAGTCACCATGCGTGAGCTTCAGGTCCCCGACCTTGACCCTTCGTAAAATATGCAGTTAGATTCCTTAGACTCTCCTTCGAACTAATTTGCAATCGCCCGTCCTTTTTGATGTCGTGCTGAGAAATGGCTTCCCAAAGAATGTTATAAGCAGCTGGCGGTTCCGGAACTCGCAAGCCATTGATTTCAACATAGGTGAACGGATTGATTTCCTAAGGGGAGGTTATAACACAAAGTAGCAGTTGGAAAGTATACGCACATTATCTTCCGCCAACTTCATGAGCTCTCGAATGACAGCATGAACAGTCGCGGTCTTTCCAGTGCCAGGTACGCCAGAGATATCTGCAAAATGAACGAATGTGACTATGAAATTAAGAGCCACAAGGGAGACACCTACAGATACAACCGCCACTTCCTTCCTCAAGGAGTGTTTGGACACTTTCCATGACGTGTTGAAATTCGGTATCGCGACAAGGGAGAGCATCCGGGCGACTACCGACGTGAAGAATATGCATAGCTCTCAGGTAGGGGTCCTCCGGCAAGTCCTGTAGTGCTTCCGAGGCATAAGACGGCTGAGCTACTCGCGTGAACTTCTGCCTCTTTCTAGGTGAAGACGGTGCTTTCCGAGCAAGGCGTGCTTTAGAACGTGGTGTGGGTTGCACCGAGGTTTTCTGGCGTTTTCTGGGCGATGTGGATGTGGTCCCTCGTTTTCTTTTGCGAGGCGTCTTTGGTTCCTCGATCTCCTCCTCTACTTCTTCTTCTGCCATATCTTCGTCCTCGACATCTGCATCACTATCATCCGCGTCGCCTGCTTCTTCATCATCCGAGTCTGCAGGCTCTTCAAACTCGTCATCTGAGAAATGATCTTCGTCGGAGCTGACATCTTGTTCTTCCTTTACCTTCTTCCGACCAGTGCCTCGCTTTTTAGGAGCAGGCGAAGAGGCCAAACGGCGAGTCTTGCTTTGCTTTACAGCTTTTTTCTTCTCCTTCGCAGGTGCCACGATTGCCCACGGTGCACCGGATATATCCAAGGTAGAATCGGTTTGCATCTTAGCGAGGGCATCTTTACGATGATCTTCCCAGGCAAAGTCATAGAACAGGCCGCGTTGAGAATCCACTGCGCAACAGCATTGGAATCCATTACTCTCGACAAATACGTCGTCATCCACTGACCAGAGTTGAGAACGTAGAAACCAAGATTTAGCAAGGACATACCTTCCTCATGCCCATCGCGTACCCGACAATGGCCTAGAATAGCATCGGGAGAGTCCAGTATCATGTTTTTTGTCGTAGAGTAGTAAATTTCGTTCTACGACGCGTGAATTAGAAGTTGCGGCCATGCATAGAATGAAATCTCGCACCTCCTGATGCTCTCGTTTCGCGCCGACCTTGGGCAACTGCTTCGGCCTCAGAAACCACTGAATGCGAATACGCATCCTCTTCGATAGCGGTTCATCATCCTCTTCAGTCAGGTCTGTCTCCCACAAACCCACGATGACCGCAACACTAGGGCGCGCTGTAGTCCCTTGAATGAGAACCGTGTCCCCAATGCAGTACGTGTCCGTCGTCTCTATCTTTGTTTCCGCCGCTCTTTTCTGACCAGGCGCCTTCTTCTTCACCGTGGTCGTCTTGGTTCGCTCGAAGGCATCGTAGATGTAGGTACGTAACTTTACCCGTTCTGACTGGTCAAGGTTATTCCAGGAGTCGGCATCATCGTTGTCGAGGTCAGTTAATGGATCAATGGGACGTTTCCGGGGAGGATTTCTGGTCGACCAGGCTAGGTTGGCACTAGTACTAGCAGCCTTGATAGCGACGACGGGCTGGCCACGCTTCGACCGTCGGGTGGGGGTTTTAGGTTCAGCCGGGGTCTTCTTAGGAGATGACGGGGCCTTTTTAGGAGATGATGGGGCCATTTCTTGACGCGTTAATGAGAACAGCAGCCAGCTCGGATAGTGTAGTGGTGGTCAAAGTTAAAGATCTATTATTTGTGACTGTCGCGTTCAGTCACAGTCATGTGATGGCTTCCTTGTGGACCCTGAGGCATGCCCCCCTCGACTGGGCCTCCTCTCAGCAAAAAGAACTTGATAAGGTCGCTGTACCTGCCTGCGTCAACACCATTCGCGTACTCCATATCAAACGTCGCGCTTAACTTGCCCACTTGTATGGCGATGGCTGCTAACAACTTTATACAGCGGACTTGCTCGACTAGGGATGTACTAGATATCCTTTAAATAAGTTCTTGTCGCGTTCCTTCTTCAAGAATGGATTGTCCTCGCTCATAAACTTCACGGTGAACACTTCCACACAATGATCGCGTAAACATTCTTTATTCCAATCTATCTATATCCAAACTTGTAGTGATAATGTACAACAATGCATGTATGAAAACCCCAATAAATACTAACACAGCGATTCCAGCGCAACTATAATCTTTGCAAATATTCACAACCCTCTGCAATCTTCGAAGAGATCGCGTTAATCTATACAGATTGTCAGATTACTCGCCGCTAAAGAAAATAAGAAACGTTGCTCACATTACTCGGGTGAAATGCCTGAAAGTGGTTTCCCGGAATGTCCAAGATCTTGACGTCTCTCCCAGCGATCTTCTCCCACCCAGAGACACGCTTGCTCCGATCAGCGAGCCACACAGGAACATCGCGAACGCCAGCAGGGTTAAACCCGTCTGTGGATCGCAGGAAAACAAGAGGCGGGCATGCACCCCCTGTCTTGAACGGGTCGTAGTCCTTAAGCATCGCCGAGTTCATGGCGAACTGCGTCTTGACAAGTTGACCAACTTCAGAGTTGTCGGCCTTGTTAAGTTGGGCGGCGGCGGCAATGAGAGCGGTGGACAGGGGGACGTGATTTTCGGGGTTGGGAGAGTCGATGAGAACAACGCCCTTGACAGTGATGCCACGCTTAGCCAACTGAAGAGCGGTTTCATAAGCGGCTACACCGCCGAATGACCATCCTGCGGATAAATATGAAATTAGCAGCTCGCTGAGTGTAGAAAGAAGACTTACCACCAAGCAGAACCGGTCCTTTCGCAGTTCTTGCTACATGCTCGGCATACACCTTCGCCATTTCAACGACACCACTCCAAGGCTCAGAGGTGATAAAGTGGGGGTTGTGGAGACCCCAGACTGGACGGCGGAGAGGAGCGACACGAGAGTAATAATTGACTAGACCGCTGCCATCATGGAAGAGAAAAAGCGGCAAGTCGTTAGTTGTGGAGGAAGGAGCCTGGATAGGCGAGGGGAAAGCGTCGAGGCGCAGAAGCGCGGAAAGGTCTGTAGAGACCGATTTCACCGCGACAGCTTTCTTGGATGAGGAGCCAAAATATCCCCGCACTGCTTGAACAGTCGAATACATCTCGAAGAAGTTACCCGGCAAGTCGAGGCCGAGTTCGGTCTTCAGAGCATGGAGAGCCTCGATGGAGGTAAGAGAGTCGAGTCCAAGATGTTCAAAGTCGGTTGTGTCCTTGATATCAGCGACGCTGACGGCCAAGACGTTGGCCAGAACGCCTTTGATGTCAACATCATCGTCACCGTCAATGGAAAACGAAGTGGGTTCGTCGTCGTCAGAGACAAGGGTTCCTGGGGTAGACATGCCACTCGTAAAGGGGGAGGATGGAACGCTGGTGGTCATTGAGGCGACTTCCCGAACGATATCGCCGGTCGTCGTACACATAGAGAGCACGTTCGCAGCGAGCCGAGCGTCGGGGAAGGAGGTTTGCAGACGTCCGAATATCTCAATGGACATGAGAGAGTCGACACCAAGTGCCTCCAAATCCGTGTCCATCTCGACAGAGGAAACATCGATGCCACAAGTCTCTGCAACAATCTTGAGGACGATGGCATCCACAGAAGAGGTCTTGGATGCGACGAGCTTCGGAGCTGATGGCTTCGCGAAAGCGACGTGGCGGACAGGTGGAGAGGCAGGTTGCGATGGGATGGTTGACTTCCCGGCAGCCTTAGCCAACATCCTAGAGAACGAATCAAGTCGCAGACGACGGAACTGCATACCCTTCATGTAGGCGACGATTCCAGGATTTGGACCCTCCTTGCAAGCCCAGGCCTCGGTCGACATAACACCTTCATCGGCGATCCAGACGTTGTTGCAGTAAACGGTGTACCTGGCATCCAGATCGACGAGTTCGGGAAGGACCTAAAAAATAATATAAGAAATCTAGGAAGAAATACAGCAGCATTATTATATTTTATTACCTTGACAGACCCCACTTCCGTACATATGAAGGCATCGTTACGACCACCTTGTAGGTTGGCAACGAAACCCGCAACGTGAAGCAGGGTATCCAAGAACACCGGGTGAACGATGTGCTTGCCCTTGTCATAATCAGCGGGAAGGCGAACATTGGCGGCTCCTTCCATATGACTCGCGTCGATAGTCAAGCTCTCCATGGTGTGGTACTCCTTCGAATAGTCGACAACACGTTGGAAGAGGTTCTCGTAAATGGTGCGAGTAGTGAATGTCTCGTGTTGAAGACCAGGGCGAGTGATGGAAGAAACATTGCGCCTGATAGCGGGAAGTGAACGCGAGAACTTGGTATTGGTGGAGGCGGACGACTGGAGTTTGAACTCGCCACGGGCATGAATGGATTCGGGATCAGCGGTGCCGTCAACTCTAGAACTGACCGTAAAGGTGCCCACATCGTTGTTGAGAGTGATGGAGGTTATGACGATACGAGGGACAGCTTGGTCATAGACCAGCGCATTGGCGAACGTAATCCCGCGAAGAACAGCGTGCCGGTCACCAGAAGGAGCCCATGATATGGCGATACCAGCAAGGACCTGTTCCAAATAAACCGAAGCCGGGCAGAGAGGCAATCCCGCCACTTGATGACCCGAGATAGATTTCGCAAGCTGGCCGATCGGAGTTTCGAAAATACTTGTAAAACCGTTCGCAGCTGAGGGTGGCTGAACCCACTCATGCAACATCGCATATTCGGAGAGCGCACCCCGGGGTTTCTCGACGCGAATAGCTTCCGATCCACTCTCTTCCTGGAACGCGACCCAGAACTTCGACGGCGAGAAGGGATAGGACGGGAGGGAGACACATGATACGGCGGAAATGTGAGAGTAAATGTTTCTCCAGTTCACGCCAACGTTCGACTGGTAAAGCAGGGCCAAACTGCTCGTCAGTGTTACCCAAGGATCCTGCTGCTTCTTCAATGAGGGAAGGAGCATGGAGGATCCATCCTTCACGATCGACTTGATCATCGGCAGGCAAGCGGTATGCGGGCCGATCTCAATCCAAGCGTCCACCTGGTTCTCGCCCAAGAACGAATCGACACCGCGCTCAAATTGAACAGGTTGCGCACAGTGCTTCGCAAAGTACTCGGCATCGAATACCGACGCGTCGCCAGGTCGGACAGTTTCTCCACGGACATTGGAGATGACGGGAATGGTAGGTGCCTGGAGAGTGACAAGGCCGGCGATCTTGGTTAGTTCGTCGAGAAGAGGGTTCATGGCGGAGCTGTGGTATCCGAATGGCACAGATAGAACGACGTTCTTGCATACAGCATTGGTGTCCAAATACTCCTTGAACTTACGGAGCGTTGGTAGCGGTCCAGACAATACACAATCAGTAGTACTGTTGAGACACGCCACAGTCAAGTCGTCGAAGGAAGCAAGATGACTTTGGACAGCCGATGCGGGAAGGTTCACCGCCATCATTCCCGTTGTTTCGATCTCGCATTTCGTCACCATGAGGCGCACTCGGTGGGCAACGATGGTGAGGGCGCCTTGGAGAGATAAAACATTTGCAACAACAAGCGCTGCATATTCACCAAGACTACAGCAGCGTATTAGTATCACTTATGCCAAACATGAAGTGAATTCCTTACCTGTGCCCGACCACGGCGGATGGCGTTAAGCCCCAAGACATCCACAGTCGCGCCAAAGCGTACTCGAGGACGAAGATGGCAGGCTGATACGCCTCGAATTCGTCCGTTTTCGACAGTCCGCTTGACTCTCCGTCCGACAGAATGATAGGAAGCACACCAACAAAGCCCGCTGCAACGAGGAAGTCATTACACTCGTCAACAATAGACTTGAAGAGGGGCGAAGTCTCGTATAGGGATTTACCCATTCCGAGGTACTGAGCGCCCTGTCCTGAGAAGACGAAGACCACGTTGGGGTCGGTAGCAGCGGACACTTCTACAGCTTTGGCCTTCTGTAGCTTGGCGACGGCATCTTGCTTGTTCGACGCGGACACCGCCATCCGATGGCTATAGAGCTGGCGACGACCTGTCGCAGTGTATGCGATGTCGCTCCATGATTCTTTGCAGTCGGAACTCTGCAGCCAGTCGATATAACGCTCCTTCAAGCTCGTTAAAGCTTCCTCCGTCTTCGCCGAAAGACCGAGAACAAGGTGCATGTCCAGCTCATCCATGGACGCCGGTACGTGCTCCTCGATCAAGATAGCCGAGTTGGAACCCGCAGCACCGAAATTGTTGAGAAGCGCCATCCTGGTCTGTCCTTCTTCTACAGGATCCCAGGAGGAAGCGACGCGATCAATGACCAGTCCGTTGCCAGACGGGATCTTGGGATTCAAATTCTTGAGCGAGATGCAGCGCGGAATAGTGCGATAGCGGAGCATCAAAAGCAGCTTCGCCAAACCGGCAGCGCCAGAAGCAGCCTCCAAGTGGCCAATGTTCGCCTTGACAGACGTGACATGCAGGTCCCTGACCTCAGACGAGAAGACTCCCCGGATGCTCTCAAGCTCGCCCGGGTCACCCGCCTGCGTTCCAGTCCCGTGCGCTTCCACGACATTGACTCGCGCCGCGGTAACTCCAGCATTAGCCAGAACAGTCTTGAAAAGCTTGACCTGGGTCGGAGCATGTGGATGGGTAATGGAGGACGCGAGACCGCTTTGGTTGACTTCAACACCGCGGATGACACCCCAGATATGGTCCTGCTCCGCGATAGCATCGGAAAGACGCTTCAGAACAAAGAGACCGCAACCCTCAGAGCGAGAGTAACCGTCAGCAGATGCATCGAAGGACTTGCATTGACCAGTTGGGCTCAGGAAGTGACCACGATCGAGACCGAGGAACATCTAAAAACGTGTTAGAAAGGATCGACCTTCAAACAAACTTTGGACACGTACGTCTGGACTAGAAATGACGTTGACTCCTCCAACGAGGGCAGCATTGCAATCGCCATTCATCAACGCGCGTGCCCCCTGGTAGACTGCAACACCAGATGACGAACAAGCTGTATCAATAACAATGGAAGGTCCGCTAAGGTCCATAGCATAAGAAAGTCGACCACTGAGGAAGGCTTTCAAGGTGCCTAAAGAAAATTAACATCAGCCTCGCACCAAGACTATCAGCCTATGCTCAAACGTACCGGTACTGTAATAAACGTCGATATCGTTACGCAAGTTCTGCACGTAATCGTTCGTCGCCACACCGATGTAGCAACCAAAAGTATCCGGATTGAACGACGGGGTAGAGTTTGGAACATAACCAGCGTCTTCCAGCGCTTCGTAAGCAGTATGGAGAAGCACTCGTTGCTGAGGATCCATGCTCCTGGCTTCGCGGGGACTGATCTTGAAGAACTTGTTGTCGAACTCGTCCACGTTGTCGATAAAGTTCCCGGTGTGCGCCTTCATTTGCCTTTTACCGTCTTGGTAGTCAGAGACCTTGAAACGGTTTTCGGGAATCTGCAATAGAATGAGTATCACACTGAAGATTAAAAAGAAATTATGCGGACCTCCGAAATAGTGTTGATACCTTGCTCCAGGACTTCCCAAAGCTTAGCGACACTAGGTGCGCCTGGCATGTTCACCGCCATGCCAACAATAGCGATGGGTTCCTGCTTAGGAGGCAGCGGGAGCTCCGACACGCTCAGGTCCAGAGTCGAGACCTCTCCCAATTCCTTCGCCAACGACTTCATAAGACCGCTTCCCGGTCCGAGGTTCAGAACTCGAACGGACGCAGGAAGAGAGATCTTGGCAACCTCGCTAGACACCAAGTCCCAATTGACCGGCTGGGTTAGAATCATGTCCACTACAAGCTCCAGCAATGACTTGCCGTCCCCGCTCTGGGCATGGATGGCCTCGCCCGTAAAGCTAGACCGAATGGGGACGCGTATATCTTCCAAACGAGGGAACTGGATATCGCGACGCTCAGCATCGGCGAGAACAGCCTTGCGTGCTCCCTCCACGTGAGTTGGCGCGTGGTAGAGCGTCTCCAGCGTCATCTTGTGCACAGCCGCTTTGAACTCCTTCGCGAAGCACGCTAGCGTG